>JAOSBM010000204.1:17454532-17488759 GCA_027568955.1 Erythroxylum tenue | reverse complement strand
GAGGTTTGTTGCGGTGCAGGAGGATTTGCGTCTGGGGGATGCTGGAGGTTTGGATGCGAGTTAGTCTCGGCGTTATCATCCAGGGCTACGCTTTGTGCCTCTTGATCTTGGTTTTGAGGCTGTGGCTGATCGTTCGGGTGTGAAGATTGAGCATGGGACTCGTGATGTGCTGGCGGGAGAGCGGCAGGCAATTGCGAACCCATCCGTTGTAGCGCAAGTGCCGTGATGGCGACGATATCAGGATTGGTTGCTGCCGCTTGACTGATCTGTGTTTTTCTGGATGTGGTGCCCTGACGCCGGGCCCCACGGTGGGCGCCAAATGGTTCAGTCGAATTCTGTTGAGGTTGGATGTTGTTGCTTGGATCTATCGTCTCGGCAGGCTTGAGTTTGAGAATACCTGTAAAATAACAAAGGCGCGCCGGGGTTGGTTGCCGGCAGGCCCCTCCGACGCTCAAGTTAAGTTTTTGGTGAAGGTAAGGGGCAGCTAAAAGCAGAGAGAAGCAGTGTATGAGTCTCGTACCTGAATTATGGCAAAGTAATACCTTATATGCGGGATAGTTGCTAGGTTTAGGTTTTTTACGTAAGTCTTCACATATGCAAGGGAGGTTGTCTCCTACAACTGTGCTGTTGACTATTGGACCTGGATCTGGGCCTGGAACTGTTGACCTAATCAGTTATAATATTTTTCACATTTATATATTAAAAAGTATATATATTATCAATATAAAATATATAGATTTTAAAAATATTAAATATGATTGTATTAAAATAATATATTTAGTTATATAATCTATAATCACTTTGTATAAGTCTGATAACATAAAACTTTTATTTAATATATTTCTATTATTTTTCAAATAAATTGCAGGCAAGTTTATCATAGGGTTAATTACAAAAAAAAATTCACAATTTATTCGTTTTGCAATTATAACTCGAACCTTAAAAAGTGACAATTAAATACTCAAATTTTTAATTTTTTTCAAATCTAGCTCAATATTAATATCTCTGTTAACGTTGCTGACGTGGCAAGCCACATAGGACATAAATTTAAACACGTATGATTACAACAATATTTAATTGTACACTTCATACTTAATTAAACTAATTAAGTAAATGTAAGGAAATTAAGGAAAATTAAAAGAAAGGGTAAAAACCCTAAATTAATATGAGATATAGATTGTCTTACCCGCACACCATTCTCTATCGCACCTATTCTTCACTGTTGCATACCTTTTCTTCGTTGTTGCACTAATCTTACCCTTTTCTACTCCTCTTCGCAGATTGTGTTGACTTTTCTTCATTGTCGTACCAATCTTCTCTGTCAAACACCATTCTTCGCTTCTCTTCGCATTACAAAATTTATGATTCATTCCTCTGTTGCACACCATTCTCTATCACACACCATTCTTTACTCCTCTTCACATTACAAAATCTTTAGCCCCAATCTTCTCGGTCACGATATAGAAATTGCGATTTTGAAGGATAGAGCATTAAAAAAAAAAGTGTCTTATTTATACTTTTGTTGTGTTTCCTAATTTTTTGTAGCCAAGTTCTTTTTTTTCATTTTTTTATGTTTTCCAATTCATTACAAGAAAACCAGAAAGAGTTGTATATGTATTTGGCTTATGAATTATGTTTGCAACATAATGTTGTTAGATAGTTACCGATATATCCATCTACACATGTTTAGGTTATTTGGCTTAACGCTTAAACTTCACAAAAATTTAAAATGTTTCGTGAATATTTTTTGCAATATTCTACCTTTCCATAAAATTGGGATTGAGAGGATAATATTCTACCATGTTCAAGTTCTAACCTTTCTCCATTGTGTTTATGTTTGTGTTTGCACCAGCTAAACCAGTTACTACAACAAGTGTTTCATAGTAGAAGGCAAGTTGTTTGTCCCTTCCCTATCGATAATTGTAACTTTGTATCTTTTGTTGAATTTAATTCTCAATTCTTCTTTGGGTTGAATTTCATTATTAATTCCTCTTTCAAAATAAAATATATTAGGAATTAAGATGTCAATCATATATCGATGTTCACTTGATTTCCTTAAGATAACATGTCACCTTATAGCAATGAAAAGCATATGTCAAGTATATATACATTTGTTTTAACGTAAACAATATATTGAAACTTTTGATAACTTTGGTTCTGAATGTAACCCAATATTTATTTAAGGCGTGAATCCCCTTTAATTGCCCTGGTCATTTGCATTAGATTATATCCTTTATTATTTATTTGGAAATTAGGTATCTTTTTATTCTCCTCTTTAATGTTTGTAATTGTGCCAAATTAAGATTGCTGAGTTTTTTCTTCTTTTTTCCCCCTTAGAATATGTATTTTTTTCTAAATATTCATTTGGAACTTTAATTCAATACAAACATTTTCCACTAGGTAAGAATCCTCTTTGATGGAAACAATTATTTCAATTCTTCACTCTTTGTCATCTTCTATTTTTCTTCCTTATTGTGTTTTTGTAATTAACCCTATATTATTTTAGTGACTTGAATATACTTTACTCAGTTTCGTTTTTGTAATTAACCCTGTAACATATATTTTACTCAATCACAGTTTCCCTTAGCTTATCTTATTTAGTCTAAACTTTGTGCATATTTTCATTTATAACCATTTTCTTATGTATTATGTTATATTTCATTATTACAGATGACGTTAATAAATTTTGGATTTCATTATGATGGGGTGTTAGAAATACACAATAATAAATATATTAGGGGCATGATTAAAAAGAAGAAAGATATGGTTGTTATGAACTCAGCATGCTAGTCTTAAAAGGAGTTTCTAAAGATAAAGGAAATAAAGTAATCTATGTTTTAAAATTTTCCTAATGAGTAGATGAGAAGCTTGAAGGAGTTAAGCTTACACCATGATAAGGACATGTTGTCTATGCTGCATCAAATGGAAGATTTGAATTATCATAATATTGAAATCTACTACAAGCATAGTTATGAGCTTCCTGCAATAGATAGTGAAGAATCCAACTCTGATAGTAGCAATGAATTTGATGATAATACACATCGAAAAGTGAATATAAATGATAAGGGGTTGTTCTATGTTCAAGTGGAGCAAGTTGATGACTTCATTGTTATGTAAGTTAGTGAATATGGAGATGATTAAGTTGATGACTAGTTATTTGCAACTGATGATGAAGAATATGTTGCTACGAGAACAAATAAAAAGAGACGTGCCAAGACTGTACATAGTGGGTTTGAATACGACAATGTTATTGATGGGGTTAAAGGCAGTGGAAAGGATTGCAATGAAGAAGGTACTTATTCCAAAGATACAAAAAGACAATAAAGAAGTTCATATGGTGCAAATAGTGAATATGATTATAGTAATGCTGAAGTTCAATCACTAATTTGTAGTGATGGTAAAGCATCTATTCAAAAGAAGAAATACATTATATTTAATCCAAAAGTCGGTATGAAAGATTTTAAGTTTGAAATTGGAATGAAATTTAAGGATGGGATGCAGTTGAAGGAAGCAATAACAAACTGTGCAATTATACACGGATATGACGTTTCAATGATGAGATCCGGTGTGAGAATGAATTCAGTTTGTGAGCCACAATGTCCTTTACGGGTAAATGCTAGCTGGATTAGAAATGAGAAAACTTTTTCCCTAAAGATATTAGAAAACAAGCATAATTGCAAGACAGTGCAAAGAAATAAGCAAGTTAGCAAGAAATGGATCGCAAAGGAATTCTTACATAAGTATAGGAGGAATCTGAATCAGCCTATTACTGAAATGATGGATGATCTCTAAAGAAAATATAGACTACAAGTAACTAAATCCTAATGTTATAGGGCTAAATGGGATGCTATTACCATGCTGTGAGGATCTATGGAAGGTTATTACGCTAAGTTATAATTGTTTATATTTTAAATAGGAAAACTTTCAATATTGCAAGTATACAAATTGTAACTTACAGTATAAAAGATAACGCTCCCATAAGGATTGAATATAGTCACCTAATAATTTAAAACACGCTTTGTCTAAGGTTAAAAAAGATTAAATTAACTGAAAATAAAAATAAACTAACAAAAATTAATAGGTAAACAAATAAAAGATAACAATGAAATTGAAGTTATCAATGGTAAAAACTTAGGGATTATTCTATTCTTGTTTTGTCTTTCCTTCACCTTATGAATTCAACTATACTTGATCCTAGATATTCAAATGTCTTGATTTTCCTCTCTCGAGATCTAATAAAGGAATCCCAATTGAAATAGATAAAAAGTGAAGTTACTATCTGTCGATTTCTCAAAACTATTTCTAACTACTCAATTGAATTAAAGCGATCCTAAGGATAATTAACTCATAATTAAGATCTCTCTTCAATTACTTATTAACCTAATATTTGTAAGTCTATTAAGGGACCAACTTTCGTTGGACAACTTAACATAAATACCTTAATTCAATCTCTCGATCCAAATCAATTTTGAGCACAAAAAATATCACAAAGCAGTAATATATTAAATTCAATGAGGCAAACATTATACAAAACAATTCAAGAACAAACCTCATGTTTAAAACACAACTATTTAGATTTAGCATACAAGACAATGAAATAGAATAAAGAGAATATAACGAAATTAATCTAAAGCCTTGTTTTGGAAAATATGGAAAGTTAAAGTTGATCTTGATGTTTTCACTCTTAATTTTCTTTTTTATGATGGGCAACCCTTCTTTTTGGTTTGTTTCCTTCTTTTGGTGTCACTCATGACCCTCAAGTTTGCCTCCTTTTGTTACAGCCTTCATAATCTCCTTTTATAGAAAAAAACTAGTTTTTATGGAATATACATGGTCATGTAAGGTGACCTTGTATGTCCAAAAACCCTTCAATAGTAACTTTACACAATCACGATGACTTATATAGGCATATGCACGATCGTGTTAGTCAACATACACAGTCGTGTAGCTTCACATGGGTAGAAACAGTGTCTTTGAAGCTCCACACATTCATAGTTACACGACCGTGTAAGTCCCAGGTTACTTCAATTCTTCTAGTCTATGCCACCAGTTTACTGGAATTATTGTCCTTTTGGTTTATAAAGGCAATTATCACCTAAAAACACACTTGAAATAGAATAAGTACCACAAATACCATAAGATTCTCAAAGAATAAGCAAAACACATTAAATATGGGTATATAAATGTAGTCAATTAATTATTTATGTAGCATCCTCACGTTTAAATCTTTGTTTGTCCTCAAGCAAAACCAAAACCACAAAAAAAAAACACATAATCATGCAACATTAAAACAATGGTTCAATAGCATCAAATCTTATGGAATTAACTTAACCTCAAACATTAACCAATCAAAAAGTTTAAATACACTAACTTATTACATTCATGTTAAAGTGCTTTGATTTGAATATACATATCAATCAAAATATTGATACCCTATTTTTTCACTTATGACACTTGTAAG
Source organism: Erythroxylum tenue (assembly GCA_027568955.1). Classification (NCBI taxonomy): domain Eukaryota; kingdom Viridiplantae; phylum Streptophyta; class Magnoliopsida; order Malpighiales; family Erythroxylaceae; genus Erythroxylum; species Erythroxylum tenue. Next base: position 17,483,298 of record JAOSBM010000204.1, on the reverse strand, counting down.
TATGCACTCATTATTATTAATCAATTAAAGAAGTAAACTAGTATTAAGTATCCTTTCATTAAAATTCTTGTTATTTTAAAAAAATATTAGGTTTAATTTTATTGCAAGCACTATCTTTTTAGATTTTCTCTAATAATCACCTAGTCTTTTGATGTGAAAGTAAACACCTTGTCATGAATATTCCTCAGTTACTTAACTAGATTTTTTTTATTCAGGTTGGTTGGAGTGTCATTCTAACCTTTTGATGCAAAGACAAATATTTTGTCGTGAATGCTCTTAGTTACTCAATTATATCACAACTCTCAACTAACTACCAACTATATTATTAACCCAATTTTCTTAAAAACTGCTAGTGAAATAGGAATATTATTTAAAACAAAAATTTTTTTAACAATTTCTTAGCCTACCTCATTTCTTCTTAGTCAATGAATCCTATGAAAAGGTTAATAATGATGCATATCAATTTAAATGAATGTAATTATAAGTGTATCCAAAAAAAGTGATAAAATGAAAGAATAGATGTCATAGCCTAATTAACATGCATATTTGTCCAAAGACACTTAAAACTCAAACTTCATCTTTACAATTTAAATGATCATGCTCAAAGGTAAGCTAATTCCATTCAATTCATGCCATCAACACATTCACACGATGCAACATCATGCAACAAAAATGTACACAATACTAACACAATAAAAAACTAACACCATGTAAATAAACTATCGTAACGCAAATTTAATATTCAATTGTTCCTTGAGGATCTTGTGTTCATGCACGTGTAATCACATAATAAAAAAGTATCAAATTTCTTAAATCAAAATAATTCAAATTAGATAAGATGCTAAAATTGCAATCCCCAATAAAGGCACTAAAAACTTATTGATAATTGTAAATAGAAAAACTTTCATTACTATAAGTGTAAAGATCGTAACTTATAGTATAAACGATATCCATCCCAAGAGGTTGAATATAGTCACCTAATAATTTGAATCACACTTTAATTAAGGTAAAAAAAGATTAAATTAATTTAAAATCAAAATAAACTAACAAAACGTAATAATTAAACAAATAAAAGATAACAATGAAATTGAAGTTATCAATAGTGAAAACTTTTAGGGATTATTCTATTCTTGTTTTGTATTCCTTTCACCTTATGAATTTAATTATGCTTTATGCTAGATATACAAAGGTTTTGGTTACCCTCTCTCGAGATCTAATCAAGTAATCTCAATTGATTTAGATAAAAGTGGATTTGCAATCTCTCGATTTCTCAAAACTACTCCTAAATACTCAGTTAGATTTGAAGCAATCCCAAGGATAATTAACTCCCAATTAAGATATCTCTTTAATTACTTATTAACCTAATATTTGTAAGTCTATTAAGGTACCAACTCTTGTTGCACAACTTAACATAAATACCTTGATTCAATCTCACAATTCAATTCAAGTATGAGCACAATAAATATCAAAAAGCATTAATATATTAAATTCAACAAGGTAAAAGTCATATAAAATAGTTCAAAAATAAACCTTAAAATAGATTTAGCAACTATAATCATGCTCAAAACACAACTATTCAGATTTAGCATACAAGGCAATGAAATAGAATAAAGAGAATAGAACATAATTAGCTTGAAGCCTTGATCTAAAAAATCTAGAAAATTGGAGTCGATCTTGGTGTTTTCACTCTTGATCTTTTTATTTGTGATAGGCAGCCCTTCTTTTTGATGTTTTCTTTCTTCTTTTGGTATCTCTCATAAACTCTCATAACCCTCACATCTACCTCCTTTTGTTGTAGCCTTCATAATGTCCTTTTATAACAAAAACCATGTTTTTTGGAACATACACGGTCACTTACACGACCATGTAGGTGATTGTGTATGTTCAAAAACCTCCAATCACAACTTTACACGGTCACAATGACTTACAATTGTGTAAGTCAACGTACACAATCGTGTAGCTTTACATGAGCAAAAACAATGTCTTTAAAGCTCCACACGTTTACAGTGACTTACACAATCATTATACACGACCATGTAAGTCCTAGATGCTTCAATTATTCCATTAGATGCTTTAATTATTCCATTATATGCCTCAATTTTACTCGAATTCTTCTCCTCTTAGTCTATAAAGGCAATTATGACCTAAAAATACACTTGAAGCAGAATAAGTACCATAAATGTTATAAGATTATCAAATAATAAGAAAAATATTAAATATAGCTATATAAATGTAGTTAATTAATCATTTATCAATGATTGTATGGATAAGAGTTATGGCGAGCTGACAAAGATGGGCAATATATTATTTAAACTGATTTGATGAATAGTTCAAAAAACCAATGTTCAAAAGCAGTGCTTTGAAGTATGGTTTTCTCATTGGATGCAAGAAAACAAATAGGTTAGATGGATTTTTTTTCAAGACATTCCTTGGAGGTGCTTTGTTAGCTGCAATAGGTCGTGATGGAAACAATCAGATGTTTACTATATCTTGGGCGGCGGTTAAGGGAGAAAATTACCAATCGTGTTTTAGCATTAATTCAGAAGATCTAGACATAAATGGGAATGTATGGACTTTTGTTAACAATCAACAGAAGGTAAACTTTCAATATCTATACATGTGATGTTCATTTCTTAATGTGATTTAAGTTCTTCAATTTATGTTACCTTTTTTGTTATATGAAGTGGATGCATTAAAGAATATGTTTCAAAAAGCTAAGCATAGAAAATGTGTTTGAGATGTCTATGCAAAATGGTTAAGTGTTTAGAAAGGCCACACATATAGGAGTTTATTTTAACAAGTGGTGGGTTGCATAATCGAATTCAGATTTGATGAGGTAATAGAGCAGTTGAAGAGTATTTCACTGAAGGCTTATGATAATTTCAAAATTAGGAAACCGAAGACTTTTGTGAAGACATTTTTCAACATAAGACTAAAGTATGAAATAGTTCACAATAATATATTAGAGACATTTAATGGATTCATTTGTGAAGCTCATATGAAAAGCTCAATCAATATGTTAGAAGACATTCAAGTTTCTTTAATGACTCAGATATATAAAAAAGGAACATGATTCTAAAATCTATTAATGATATATGGCCAAGAGTAAGGAAGAAAATAGCGGTTGCAAAATAAAGTGAGGCATTGTATGACTAAGATAAATAGGAATTTGAATTTTAAAGTCCCACTTTTTGTGGACAAGTTCATTGTTGATTTACAGGCACGAACTTGTCAATATAGACTATGTGATTTAACAGGCATTCCATGTAAGCATGTTGTAGCTTGTATATCATATCATAGGGATGATATCGATGTTTATGTCAATCGATATTACAAGCGTGATTATTATTTGAAGAGTTACAATATGCTATGAAACTCATTAATGGTCTTAAATTTTAGCCAAAGATTGAAAATCTTTAGCCAGTATTAGCTCCATTAATAAAACAGATGCTTGGAAGACCTAAGAATGCAAGAAAAAGGAATAAGACTGAAAAACCACGAAATCCCAAAAAAAAGGAGCTTAGAGTACCTATCAGATGCCATCATTATTACGAAATTGGTTACAATATAAGAGCTTACAAAAATAAGAGTCAACCTTTGAGGCAACCTGAAATTGTTAAGGTAGTTATTATTAATTTTTTTCTCTTCATTTCAGTTATGGATAAAATGTCAATGTATTCTTCACAAAGTGTGTCAACATGTATAATGCATTGAAAAAGAGGAAGGACACCAAAAACTGAAGCCCTTTCATCCAATTTTGGTATCCTTCCAGTTCCAAGACTGACATAATCAGTATTTACAGGCTCAAATACTACATCTTCTATCTTAAGAAGAGAGAAAAGAGAAGTTAGTGAATATTCACATTTAATTTCAAGTTATTTTTTCTAACTTATATAACATTACAATTTCTTTTGATTATATAGGGAACTAGAGGATATGGAGTGACATTTGGGGAAGATAGTGGGAATAGTTATGTTACGGTTAGTCATTTAAAAACATATTTACACTACTTATATGTAATTATAAGAGAAATGTTAATATTTAGCTTTTTGATTTTTTATGCTTCATAGATGGGTGGAAGTCAATGTTAAGTGCTAGAAGCTCTGACTAATAATGCAACGACTCAAGCTTCCCAAAATACAACTAGCACTACAACTGAAACTAGGAGGAGGATCAAATTGAGGATAAAAAGATCTGCTCCTAGAAAATTCCAAGTTGTTGATGATTGAGAATTTGGATATCAACTTCTGGTTATGTATTAGTTTTGGACATGTATTAATTATCATTTACTTGACAATTTTGACATGATTTAGTTCATAATTTGACTATGGTTTGATTGAGTATTTTCATATGGTTTGATTGATAATTTGAATATTGGTTCTTTTTTCATAAGTTGACACTGTTGTATAAGTGTTATATTGTAAAATTGCTAGTTATGCTTTGCTTAATAATATAAAATTGGTAGCTCTACCTTTTGGTCTTGTCCTCATTTTATCATAATGGAATTTTGGTCTTGTCTTCATTATCATCTTCAAATTTTAGTCTTTTCGTCATTTTATCAACTTGGAATTTTCTTATTGTTCTTATTTTCTCATCTTCTTCACATATGCATAGTTTTCTAATATTTGATCCAGGTTTAGATATTTATGAATGCAATAATCATTTTGAGCTACTTATTTGTTGTGTGTAACATATGACCTATGTTTAGATATTTATGGTATTAAATCTTCTGTCGTATTATTTGTAAGGGAAGAGAGCCTAAGAAGAAGCAAAATCCTTCTCCTAATCTCCCTGTCAATTATTTTCGTTGCAACAATGAATTTAACAAATTAGGACTCATCAGTTCCTTAAGTTCCTTTTCATTACCTCTATAACACTAAAGTTTCCAAATAAATCATCATTAACATAATATACTACTTACACACTCAATGGTTTCCTTATTCTTTCAAGACAACATACTACTTGTAGTTACAAAAAGAGAAAAAAAAATACATCTCATGTAACACCCCACTCCTATCTGACACATTCACGTGCGCCCTACAATCATGAGTGCACATGCCCGATAGAAGTGGCATGTTAACTATCTCACCTCCACTTTACTACATGACATCATAAGTAAAATAAAAAATAGCACATTATCTAAAGTCCAAAAATTTCCTCATTTCATTTCATAAACTATAATTTACAATGTAGCATTAGATTCCATCATTCATATGTATACATTGTCAGCCTATCAAAGCTCACAGTTCAGTTTACAAATTATGCTACATAAATGAGGAAATAAACCAAAAACTAAAAACTAATCTTCAATCCCTAGCTGATCAAGCTTTGAGCAATAACTTGTACCAAAATGCAGTCTTAGCAGCTAAGCGTCGCGCTCTCTCGAACCTGAAATTTTCAACATTGCAATTTTGATGAGTTTTGCGAACTCAGTAGAGTAACCATCCTCAATGGTTCACTCTTGTAATACAACACAAAATTTCATGTTATCATGTAATTCACATCAACTTGATTATCATCGAGTCATATCATGAAACACTTTGTTCATATTTGTCATATTTCAATCACTTAGTCTAAACAATTCATCATTTCATTACAATTTTGCAGAACACAATCATCAATAATTTATCACAGATTCATTCAAGAAAAGTTCTCATAACAGTGCAATCATTCAATATGTTCATTTCATATGTGAAAACAATGCGTGTGAGACACATTCATTTGTTATGTTGTTGTGACCGTGTGCCTTTTTTACTATCTCATATTCGTTGTGGATACTGAGCTCTTTCATACCGTCCCTTACCCACTGGGGATACAAGACTCATTGTACACGTTGAACCTTAGGCTCTTTTCACAGGTGTCTGAGCTTTAAGCTCTTTTTAACTGACAACATCAGTCACAACTGCCTTTATATTTTATGCATTGGAAATGAAATTCATTCACAAATTCAATCATCATATTCATTCAGTCATATTCACATTCTTTCTCATTCACATTTTTCATCGGACTATTAGACCAACATTCAACATTTACGTTGTGAATCAAATAGTCAATCTCATTCACATACAAGTAGCACTTCCGATGATGTTTACATGCATCAAACACCTCGGACAATTATTGTCCAGAATTCAGTACACATTCATCAATATCAAATTCAATTCAGTGATAAACAATACAAGTCAAGGTGAGACCATCTTAGGTTACTCACAATTGCTCCTTTTTGCTTATTGCCTTGAAGTTCCGGCAATATTTAGAAGTGATCGCTCTATTTTCTCTTTTATATGCGATCAAATACAATTTCATGTTACCACATTGTTCATGTAACTGAATATGCATTTTTATACATGTATCATGTAACATGCATGTTCAATGACATATGCCCGAGTATACCTCTGTAATAAACCAATGCAAAGATTAATTGTACTTCAAATGTGTCAAAATTCATACACTCGTTAGCTATTCCAGCCTTCTTATCAACACAGATTTTCAGGTCTACTTTACATGATCAATAGGACAAGGAAAATGGTGCATTTCTATAACACTTTCCTATAGACAATTTTTCCCCTATGCCTTAAGTTTCTAATGACGCCAAGATCATACCATTTGGTTCATTATTCTATGAGTTATGCTCAAAATACTGCAGACTGAGTACATTTGAAATTTTGGCTAGTGTATGATCATGCATTCAAAGTTGTACAACCTTATCTCTCAATTCAAAAATTCAAAAATTACTTTATACCAATTGAAAGCTAAGAGAATAAGCTACAACTTTTGCGAAGACAACTTTAGCTGATTCAGCCTACATTAATACAATTTATTCAATAATAACAGGACATGATTTCTATCACTAGTAGTACTATAGCCTAAGCCAAGACTCAATTTCATGCCAGATTTTGAAATTATTAGAGAGAGAATTAAAATTTGACTTCTTAAGAAAGTTGTACACATGTCTCTAGTTTAATCTAAATTAAGAATAAAATCATTTGGAAATCTACAAATCAAGATATAATCAAAATACCGAAGAATGTTCAACGAAAATATTCCAGTTCATAACATTCCAGCACATTTCTTCATTTTTCATCCTAAATCCGTTAATCAAATCTTTCCTGAAAGAATTAAGATGGCTTTAAATTTTCATGGATAGAAAGAGAAATGTGTTAGGAATCTATTGGTTCAAGTTTCAAGTCATTTGGAGGTCGGATGAAAAAGTTATGACCAAAAGACTCAAAGTTGTTCAATAAAAATACTCTAGTTCACATTCACATTGCAAAAACGAAAATCATACACGCAAACCATCACCTTCTTCTTCCTCTCTCTACTGCAATTTTGTTTTCATGAGCACTAACAATTCTCAAAAGAATCCATAACCTATTTTTCACATCTTTCTGAAGTTAACAACTTCACAAACTTTCATCTCAGCTCATCTCAACACAAACAATTCAAAAATCCAAGATTTAAACATAAACATCAAAACCGACATCTCTCGCCCATATTCCTTATATTTTGCATTTTTCACCATGTTTCTATACTTCTTCATTCTTCCCATATCACTCATGCATGAACCCATATACAAAACATTAAAACATCATCAAATGTTATTCACGAAAAACTTATTTGATTCAGTAAAATTCCAGCTCAAAAATTCCAGATTTTCTAATCCTCTCAAGCAAACAAACATCAACACAAACTTATAATCATCTTCAGCTAGTTCTCCAGCAGTTGATAGTCAGAAGCCAAATACACAAACATGTATAACAAGTAGTTTCGGTGATGGATGAAAAGAACAGGGAAAAGAGTTTTAGTGTTGGTGTTTTCGGTGGTGAAGAAGAGATGTGAGCTACAGAAATTTTTCTCCAAACAAGATGATGGCGTGGGTGGATAACTCAATGGCACATGGCATGGGCCATTTGTCACCCTCCCTTTTGTCTCTTATTCTATTTTATTTTGGTCCAAAATACCTCAAAATTTTGAAAATTCACCAAAAATTCCGAATACTACTCTCCAAATAAATTTTCAACACAAATAATCCACAATTCACATTTTAATCGCATTTATAAATCAATTATACCCGACAAATGTCAATGAATGCATGTACAATTATTTCATGAATATCAACACAATTCACATATTTAAAAATGCCATATGATGCATGAAATGCAATTCTAATTTCTTAGTATTCTCTCATTTACACAATTTTGGGGTCTAGCTCCTAACATGGGATATTGGTATGTTACATTTCAAATTTTAACTATTACAATGTCTTCATATTTGTCCTAGTTATGTCTGACGCTGAACCCATACCTGATAATGGAATCAACATACCGAATGTTACCATATTCTTAAATACCTAATACTTCAAACTACAACACTTTCTATTTAAAACCTCATCAATCCAACAATTACTATTCACTTTATAAAAATTTAGACAAAGTTTCCTCTATATTTAATTAAAACCTCCTGTAAGAAACTTCAATACACTTCTCATGCATGCTGATCAATTATCTATCTCCATGTCAAACTCCTTGACAAAATAATTTACCCATCCTCCAATACATTTCAATACATCTAGACCAGATTTCATACATAACTTTCATTTATTCATATATAATTCACAATAAATCCTATAAGATCCTTCACTTCTTTCTATGTACATTTTATAACCAAAAAGGAAATTAAAATCGGTAGTACATCCACCTCCAATTCTTTCGAGATCCTCTATGTGACTCTTGTCTTGTAGTAGATCCACCATAGCTTTCTTCTAACTATCTTCAAAATCTACTCGCGGAAAGAAATTCCACACACTAAGCTTAATCATTAGTCATGCATATATATATTATCCTAAAGTAAAATCCAACGGAATTGTATTGCCGGGCCGGATAAGTGGGATTTTAAAATACAGATCGGGTTCTCAGAACTATACAGTCTTTTTTATCTACATTCATATTTGAACTTAGCTCTCGGAGCCATGCAATTTATAACACAAATCAAATGTCTTACACAAGAGCTGGGCTCTCGAAGCCATACATTCCGATAACATATATCATGGCGCAGTACTGCTAACTCCCTAATTGGCATGACAACCTTATCACATTCTTCCAATTCCTATCCATTTTACTAGGGGTAAATCTAACTAAATTCCATAATAAAAGCTCATAATAACCAATTCAAGCTATTCCATATTCTGCCAAAGTAATGTTATTTTTTTTCTTTCCATTATTAGTTTTAACTTAATTCATACAACATTCAAGACATATTCATCTCACCAATTAGTCAAAAAATAACATGTGTATCAAGTTTCTTTATTCAAACATAATGTATGCCAATTGAGGAAAATACAAATTATAAGTCTAAATTCTCAATTAATCAAATATACTATTACATTTACAAACCAATTAAATATTTTTAACAACAATTTCATAAACCCCAATTTTACTCAAGAACCCTAAATTTCCTAATCCCCTATTTTTAGGAAGAAGTATAATTACAAGAATACATACCAAATTGATGTCCAAATCTCCAAATTAAACTTCCTTAAACTTCAATTTCATCATCAATTCATTATTCCTTATCTTTCTCTTTCTCTCTCTTCTTCAATTCGTCTTCTTTATCTTCATAATATTGCATAACAAATTCAATTTCATGCATTTTATTCATCAATGCATTCAACTACATCAAAATCATGCACTAAAAATAATTAAAACTCCATTAACTTACCTTATAAATTTTCAGTTACTATTCATCAAGAACACGCATATACCTTTTCTTCATCTTTTCCCAATTTTTTTGTTGATATGGTGAGTTTAGGAACCTTAGGTTGATGTTTAGTGTTTAATAAGTGATTTGAGGGTTAAAACTAAAGAAAATTGGCTTGAAAATGAAAGAAATGAAAGAAAAATAGAGAAGAAAGGAGGGAGGTATTCTCAGAAATGTTGTCGAGAAGAAGAGAATGGAAAGTTAACAAAAATGTCATGTGATCCCTCATTAAAATTTTTCCAATTCTTTTTTTAATCTAAAATTAACCTTTTTTACTCCATTCTTTCTTTTTCTCAATAAAAATTCCAATAAGAAAAATATTAACCTCACATAAAGACCTCAATTAATCTCATTTATTTTCATTAATAGTTTTGGATTTGACTTTTACTCTTTTTTGGGTCAAAGTTTGACCATTGGTCAACTCTTCGTCAAACCCTCAAAACGAAATCGTTTTGAGCTCTAATTTGATCCTCGGGTTATCCTTGAACAATATTATCCGATACCAAATAAAATAAAATGAAGTTTGGGTCTTGAGTGTCACCATTCACCTCGAGATACACTATTTAAGACCCAAAAAGTACTATTCATGAAATCGAGATTTTTGGGGCGTTCTAGAAATCATATAGAACCTATAAAATAAAGATGTAAACACAAATATTACACTTATGACAAATTTGCATCATGTAGATGAATTACTATATATACTTACTTCTTACGAACAATGATACATCTTGCAAATAAGACTCTTACTCTAATATACAAACGATGTTTAACATATTTTTTGACAAAAACAAACCTTCAACTCATTTATAAATGCTAAGTACCTACAAGACAACTTCAATTTGAATATTGATTAAAAATTTTTATACTAATGGCATCATTAAATGACAATAATTGAAATACTTACTTTTCTATTAATGTATTCACAAAAATGTTAAGCAATGTTAGGCTTAGCATTTGATATCCATAACTTCATCTTCTCATTACAATTTGAGCAATCAATATTTGAAATATGAATTATATATATATATAAATGGCTGCTTGCGCCGCAACACCAACTATGAGAAATCCACCAATCTGGATAACGCTTGCATCCTTTGTATTACCGTGGCTGCTGGCGCAAAGTTAGCCAATGCTTATTCCCCATCCGAGATATCTTATTGAATTGCTCATTCAATGAGCATTCTCAATATTATGCCTTTTTTCAACTCTCTCAAAATGGAATCTATTCCATCCATTGAATATAATGCTTCTCTCAACAAAATTGGGAATATATCCTTTTAGCTTCTGCTACATTATCAAAACAACAATAAATAGTGTTCTTGAATCCATTAACGACACTTTAACACTCTTTCCATGTCAAATATATACCAGGTGCATAAGTAATGAAAGCTACATATATTTTATTTATGACCATATTTGTTTATCCTTTTACAATATCATCATACAAACATTTAATTAGTAACTTAAATGCACTTTAAAAGATAGGTTATCTTCTCGAAAATTGAAGAATACAAAAGGAAATTCAAATTTTTTGTTTTTGTCACTTCCTTTAGGAAAAGCGAACAAGTCTCCAACCACCTCTTTTAACCTCTAAACAAGTTATCATGACACATGTTTGAAGAAATTCCAAGGAATTAATTTTAAGCAATTTTTGTGAAAAGAGTGAAAGAAAAACTTCAAAAGAGGATAAAGATAGATGAAAATAGGAGAGTAAAAATAAAAGGGAAGTGTCTTGACATGCTTCAAATTAAACCCAACTTTGTCCCTTTTTCATCTTTTTCAATTGTTTTCTTTTTGTTTAAAGTAATTGGTTACATAATACTTGCAAATCTGGAAGACTCGATTAGTAGATTTTATAAGTTATCTTTGTATCCTATCTAAACTAATTTTTGTTTTCCTATGATAACCCTAAATTTAGCTGAGAAAGGTTGCAAATCAATAAAATAACATCTTATTAACTATTAGCAAATGAGCTACAAAATACTTCATTCAAGGTATGGTTATGAGATGTCAAATATTTCCATCAAATTGAGATTTTATAATATTGAGTAAAATCAAGCAACAAAAGTATTACAAATGTTTTCCTATATAGATCATAAACAAATAATAGCCCAGTACAAGTTTGAGTACAAGAGTTGATAGATTGTTAAACAAGGTTTCATTTAATTAAAAACAAAATACAATTTTGGAATAAGCATTATTGCAAATCATCATGTAGCTCTCATATAATGATGAAGAAAATAGAAAGAGAGAATATATAAGAATTAAAAATCGTTATGATACTTATTTCAGATAATATAGACAGATTATTTGCATAGAAAAGCTCGACTTTTTATAAGTATGCTTTCACAAAAAGTAGTCATTTACTTGTTTTAGCATTGTACAGATCAAAGTTTCACTTTATGAGTATACCATCCTCTATATAACTTAATTGAAACTAAAGGACTTGGATATACAAAATTAAAATAAGATCAGACATATATGCCTTGGACCACAATACTATCAAGCCATGAAATAACTTCTTTAATAATAGGTCTTCTCCTAAGATCTCGATCTAAGTATTTAACAAACAATTTTAAAAACATATAGTAGTTACTTCTTATGTATTTATCTCAAATGGAAGGATCAATAACTTTTTCCTCTCCTTTTCAAATTTCATATGGAACTTTTAAGAAATTAACTCACTGTAACTTTTTTCCTTTGCAAAATCTATAAGCTTCCACTAGTCAAAATCTTAATAAGAATGACAAGGAAATCGCAAACATTAGCCTTGCAAGTTGCATTTGATCTTCCCCTACTAAAATGTCTCAAATATGCCTTTTTTAATGTAATGTTCTTTACCAAAGGTTAAGACACCTATATGAGGGATCTTTACAAGGTATTTGGATGATGGGCAAGTTTTTACAATTTAAAACCCTCAATCTACTGCAAGCGCACAGGTCGTGAATTGTAGTACGTGAGGTGTCGATCCCACGAGGAGTTGTGAACTAATCTAATCTTAAGTTATCTAAGGCTTTAAAAAATTAGTAAAATGAAAATAAAAATTTAATAGAAAAGTAAACATAGGAAAGTGAGTGACAGAAAATTAATTCGTGAAATTAACTCAAGAAATTGAATATTGAGCAACACCAAATTCACAATGGGAAATCACACAAGAAAATTTACCAAATTATGAGAGACAGATTTGTCCTATCATCAATGCTAACCTAAACACTTTTTTTTGTTATTGTGGTGTCGGTTCTAGATGATCGTAGGATGAATTACTCTATCTCGAGTTATAATCACTAAACCAACTATAATTAATTCGAGTTACTAAAATTATAATCTCTCGATTAACTATAAGCTCACAACCTAATCAGTTCTTAAGCTTTCTAATAAATTACCGGTCTCACATGGGATCTCTTTCCATACAATTTTTTATTTGATTAATTGTGTGATCTATTAGATTATTTAACTCTTATTAAAAAACCTAATCATTTCGCAATCAATTCACTCTCTCGATTTATTACCGAAGCATGAAGTTACAACATACAATCACAACACCCCATTGAAATAACACAAAAATGACTGTATTAACATTGAATCAAGTTTAAATCCTTAAAGAAAAGTTAAAACATTATCATCAATCCACAACCTATAAACATAATCATATTCATCTTACACATTCAATGAAGAAAATGAACAAAATGTCATTTAGATGGGACCGGGATGACTGGGGAAGGCAGCAACGTCGGAAGCCCTCTCCTCTTCTTCCTTTTCTCTCTCTTCTTCTTCTCTCCTCTTAAAGCTTTCCCAAGGTGGCAGAATGTAAGCTCTCTTTTAAGGTCCTATTCTTTTCCTTTTATAGTATTTTCTAATTAGGGCAAACTTTGGGGTTTTCCCTGGCTCCAAAAGTCTTAAATGTCCCCGAAAAATGAAGTTCGGTAAGTCAATGTGCATTGTCTATCACATAGGCCACGATCGTGGCCCTGACATTTACCTCAATGCCACGATCATGGCCCTGGGTTTTGCTTTGGGCTTCCTTTGATTCTCCTCCGTTCTTTCACAATTGATCTGAAACACTAATAAATACATCAAGGCACCTCAAATAGACAAAATTTAAGCTCAATGGCATACTTTAGCCCATAAAACACTCAAAACACAAATGTCTAACTAAACAACACAATCCTAACCTAAACATACACTAATTATTCAATTTAATAACTAAACACATACTAAACCACCCCATAAAACATTATGCAATCTACTATTATCATATTCCTAAAGTTATAATGAGTAAAGAAAAGTAAAGGGATGTTTATCTACATTAAAAAAAATTGAAGATGCATATTGCAAAAGGTTGTGTTTGATAGAAGAGCTTCAACGGTGTGACCTTTTCAATAAGACATGAATAACATATAACAAGTTCAAATGGTGTGACCTTTCAATAAGACATGAATAACATATCACAAGTTCAAATTTTTAGACTCCATTACAGAAATTACAAGATAGAGTAGTGAGTAAAAGTAGGTTGCATAACAACATTAGGTGTGGACAATAAATATATCATATCCAATATATTACACAAATGAAGACTGTCAATCACCCACCATTCTCACACCATCCACTACATTTAGTGCGCAACCCATAGAAGAATTGAGAAATTAATTTCAACAAAAAAGACAACGAAGAATGGTGTGAAACTTTTACTGCAGCTATTGGTTCAACTGGTGCAAACAGAGATGACAACAAAGATTGGTGTGCAACAATTTGTAGTTGGTAAGAAAAGCAGCCAAAAAAGTTTGTAGTTGGTTCGATAACACTCTGTAATGCAAAGAGGAGTGAAGAAAAGGTACGAGACAGGGAAGAAAAGGTGCGACTGCGAAAAAAATGTGTAAGATAATCTAAAACTCAAATAATTAAAGGTTTTTACCTTTTTCTTTTAATTTTCCTTAATTATCATAATTTCACTTAATTAGTTTAATTAAGTCTAACATGTACAATTAAATACAATTGTAATCATACGTGTTTGTCACGTCAACAACGTTAAGAGAAATATTAACATCGAGTTAGATTTGAAAAAAAATTAAAAGTTTTGATATTTAATTATCACTTTTTAAAGTTTGAGCTATAATTATAAATTTGAGTAAAGTTTAAGATTTTTTTGCAATTAACCCTTTATCATATTTCTTTTTATGTATAAATTATTATTATTTTATATAAGAAATTTTAAGTTTTTTCAATTTAGTCCTAAAATTTTAAAATTTATAATTCTGACTGTTATTTGACTAATATTCTGGTCACCGACTGGTACCAACTGAAAGGATCAGTATCGACTAGTACCAGAGTTCAGTATGAAATTTTCTTGTTCGGTATCAATTTTTTGTCAGTACGATCAAATACAGTATGATATTGTAAACAATATATCCAACTGTTATATTTTGAAAAGTAAATATTGAAAAATAACATTTAGCGATACGTGTAATAGATCATTAATAAATTGACTTTACTTCTTAAGAGTAGTTTAATTGGTAGTAAAAAATCTTTTTAATGTTTCTCATTTTAAAAAATATAAATTTGAGTAGTCCTGAATAGATAATAATCCTACAACTTATTTAAGATATCAAATGAATGATTTAGTTAACTATATTGAATTTATCAATTAGTTTTAATTTATTGATTCACTAATTTATTTGAATTATATGATTTATGAATTGTTAAACATATCTCCTGTTTTATATTATACATATCTAAAAAATAGCTTATAAAATTTAAAATTTAATTATGTTAAAGCAAAGTATGTCTAGCACTTTTCTGCATAAAATATTCAACTCCATTTCAAATGTTTATTGAGATTATAGCAAATAAAAGACTTTATTTAAGTGAACTTTTATAAAGAAGCAATCGACTCATACAGATATTTGCGGTACTCATAAACGTCTCATATAGGTGTGTTATACCAGTTGAAATAAATGAAGCACGTAGATATTAATAATAAAAATTACAATGATACCATTCATTTTATTTCTAATTCTGAAAATATGAAACTATAACATCTCGCACATTTGATGTCTTAATTCCCATCAAGACATTCTGGTTCAACCTTTCAACTTAGATACATTATAATGGCTGCTAGTTGTCGTAAACCCAGGACATTTACATCACTAAACATGGATTAGCATTAGCCTCCTTTGATTGGACGTTACATATCTATCCATCTCTCTACATTACTTAGAACACAGGGCCAGCTGCAAGAATCTCCTCAGTCAACTTGTTATCTTTTCCAATCTTATAATTAGTGAATACCTCAAAATTCTTCTTGAAAAGGCCAGCCAGCTTTGACAGGGTATTCTTGTAGGCCATTTTGTCCGACCACTGCAATACAAACCAAACTACATAATAATGATTGATTTTTATGCTTTCTGCTGAATTTTTTTTTAAAAAACAAAGACTTACAGTGTTCACAGGATCAAGAATTTCTGAAGGCACGCCCTCAATTTCTGTTGGGATTTCAAATCCAAACACCTCAGTCTTTCTGTAGTTTGCCTTGAGAAGATTACCAGAGTGTATAGCATCAATTATTATCCGAGTGTATGCTAATTTGATACGGCTTCCAAATCCGTAGCTGCGTTAAAACGTTGTATTACCTCCTGAAATTGATGATAATTTATACTTGGAACGTGTGGACGCCATCACATACATACCTGCCACCTGACCAGCCAGTATTTACTAGCCATCCTGTAGCCCCATGCTTCTGCATCTTTTCAGCCAGCATTGCTGCATACTTGGTAGGATGCAGCATTATAAAAGCCGCACCAAAGCAGGCTGAAAATGTTGCTGTTGGCTCCTTAATTCCGTCCTCGGTCCCAGCAACCTGTTCGTTCAATAGAATATCTCAAAACCGTGCTTGTATGTATTCCACCTGAAGAACTACTTCAAATTGTTTTGGAATTTTTGAGAGAAGTACCAGTGCAGTATAACCACTGATGAAATGGTACATGGTCTGTGCCAAGTTCAGTTTGCTAACAGGTGGGAGCACTCCAAAGGCGTCGCACGCCAGAAGGATGACATTTTTGGGATGGGGACCAACACACGGTATCTTTGCATTCGGGATGTACTCTATAGGATATGCTGCTCTAGTGTTTTCTGCAATAAACAAAGTTGATATCAGTTGATCCCTGCAACTTGAATCTTAGTTAGAAAAGAGAACATATCAAACTAATATTTGCTTCAATACGTAAAAACAAGTAATGAGACAGACAAAAGCAAGCAATTAATCTAGAGTACCTGTAACAGATTTGTCTACGTAATCTACTTCTCTAGTATGCTCATCAAACACCACATTCTCCAGCACTGTGAAAGCATAAGAACACTTGTTAGCTTCAACTCAACTCCACCAAGCGGAGGCTTTCAGGCCTTAAAAGCTCTTCATTTGCAAATTTTTGATGCACTTTCAGATCGTATAATAATCACTCACCAGTCCCAAACTTGATGGCATTCCAGATGTCAGGCTCCTTCTCTCGTGATAGATCAATGCACTTGGCATAACAACCACCTTCAATGTTAGAGACACCATTCTCACTCCAGCAGTGCTCATCATCTCCAATTAAGTACCTATTATGATCCGTAGAAAGGGTTGTCTTCCCGGTACCTATGACAAATAAAACCAAAAGGGAGTTTATAAGCAACAAGATCACAAGTAACACGACCATCAAGTAGAGTTTGTCAACGGATCGTGACGATCACACCATAAATATACCTGATAATCCAAAGAAGAGGGCAACATCTCCATCCCTCCCCATATTGGAACCAGAGTGAAGGGATAAAATTCCACGCTTAGGCATGAGATAGTGCATTACGCTGAACAGACCTTTCTTCATTTCCCCAGCATACTGTGTGCCAAGGATGACCATCTCCCTCCTGGCAAGATTAATGTCTATACTAGTAGAGGAGGTCATATAATGGGTGAACCTATTACATGGGAACTGTCCTGCGTTGTATATAGTGAAGTCTGGAGTTCCAAAGTCCTCCAACTCTTCAGGAGTGGGTCGTATGCACCTGTATCCCACCCGGTTATGCCACATACACAAAGCTAACATATCCTTGAATCTACATTTTTTCCTCCTCTGTTTAATTATCTTGAAGATTAGATATTTAGAAGTACATGAACCATGATAAAACTTCCAAGATACTTCCCTTCCAATGCCTGGTTAGTATGAATTATAATCATCGGATGATGAGAAAAACAGAGCACAATTGTCAAAATTTTCTTCACTTTCGTTTAGCCACAAATAGAGACCTGTTCAACGATTTTTAACTCATATGGAAAAACAGAATCCTGTTCAGTGGTGTTGATGGTAATACTTACATGTTGTGCATGAACAGAGAATGATAAGCCCTGGCAGATACAATACGGACTTTAATTCGGTGTTCTGGGTCCCAATTGAGAAATTGATCATTCACAAAAACCTGAAATTTGAGGACAAATTTCAACTGTCAGGGCTTACGTTCATAGTTCAAATTAAACTACTTATGTTTAAATTTCCGAAGGCTCAGAACACAACTTTCTTGTCTGACTTGGATTCAAGAAACATTGATTGAAAGATGGACAAACTCTTTATCATTTCTAAGACCCTGCAGGAGCCAACCGGAAGCCTGAATATAATTAGGTCCAATGAATCCATGAACTCTCTGGGACTGGACTTATTGTAGAAAAGACTAAATCTAGGAGCACAGATCGTCAGGTGGCTAGGTTAGTCAAAAGGGTTGGGATCCTATAACCGGAGTACAAGTCAAAATTCGAATAGTTATCGAGTAGCTATCGGTCGAGAAGTCCAATCGGTTAGGAGTCCAGACAGACTCAAAAAGACTTCATGAACTGTAGCATTTAGGATAAATAATACTTAGAACCACAGTGACCTGTGACCTTACACCATTGAAGTATTGTATGAATGACATCATTTGGTTGAAGTGTGTGGTTAATGCTGTTGAGCTGTAACTTGACAACAGCCAACAACTGCAGCGGGCGTTCCATATTATTGGACCCAGTTCTACAAGTGCGGAAACGGAGGGATGGATAAGGGCACTCGAAACAGTAACATCCGGCCTAAACAAAAATATGGAAAAATATATACAACTAAGTGATTCAGTAGTTGCTATTTGTTTGTAATGAATTAAATAAACTTCCAAAATCAATAAATAATTCATAACTTATATATTTCTAATAAATCATAAAAAAACGACTTAATAATTCTAAAAAATTTTAAATTCACTAAACAATTTGTTAACTATATAATTTAAGTAAATCATTTTCCAAATCAAGGGATATGTCATCTACGTCACCAATATCAAAGTTTAAAGAGTATGTTCAATCCAGAATTTGATTCTATTTAGAGAATCTTCTTCTTCCACAACCACCACCACCAAAATTGGTGACTACTGTAACCAAATATCCTAGACCATACCTGAGGACTATCGACAATAAAAGGCATTTAACTACGTTTGTGTTAGATTTCCGGCTTTCTAGCCGCAGTTTTGGGACCCAGAAAACGGAAATGATCATGACAACGTCCGTAGAGACCATGCGATGGTTATGGCTTTTTCTCGGGAGTTGACGTAGCATTCGCACGTCTTCATGTATGGTTAGCCATTTAGCGTGAGGTGGAGACTTGAGGACACCGCTCACCTTGGCCACAAGTATTATCAATTTTTATCAAAGAACGTAAAATGATACCTTTTCTAGTGAATTCAAGTAGTCGACGGCTCGTTCTCTGTTAACTAGGAAACTTTGTTCGTCCATTTCAATGTTGGGCGAGCCCCTGCAGAAGCGAGCAGTTAATGCATCAAGGAAAAAAAGCGACAGAAAACATGTGGAAGCACAAGCAGAAGAACTTACTTTCCCCACCAAAGTTCCTCTTCAGTGGTCTTGTCCTTGACAACACGTTTGTCTCTCGGTGACCTGCCCGTCTTTGCCCCGGAAAGAGTCGCCAGAGCGCCATTTGATGTTATGAATGAACCCTTCTCATACTTGATAGCTTGCTCGTACAGCTCTGTTCATTTTCCAACATCTCCGGTTGTTAGGCGGCCTATTATTTAACGATTATAAATTATCATTAACTGTCACGACCCTGTATACATTAAATTTAATATTTGTCTGGCCCTTTGACGTCTAGCGGTCAACGCTATCTATTCTTAAAAGCCCCAAATCTTTTTATTATTATTAAGGATAATCAACTCGATTATGTAAAGAACTATTAAACTTTCCATTCATCTCATCAATTCAGCCCCATTGGCCCAAAAGGTAGGAATTAAATAAGAGCTATCTAATTTTAGCTTATCACAAACTAGGTATAAGTTAACAAAAGAAGTTAAATAAGGGAGTAAATGGGCGTTACCAGCGGGAGAAAGATTATAGAGGACGTGAGTGAACTTGAGGGAGCTATCACTCACGCTTATGGTTGGAGTGAAATGGTGGGAATGAGATGTGTGCGTCACCTTCTGTCCTTCTGACTTTCTCGCTGGGTCTCCTTTCACCACCTTGGGTCCTGTCTCCCTCGTCAGAGACGCCAACGATGCACTAGTACATGTGAATGACTTTTAGGTAGCTGGTGATTTTTCCGGCCAATGGGTAACTAGTAAATTAAAATTAAAGATACGTATGTACCTGATAGACTGGAGCTGCTGTTTTTGGCGTTCTTCTTCGGAGAGGGTGGTAAAGAAGGCACCTTGTGTTCCTGTGATTGGTGTGGTGGGAGTTGATCTCTTCTGCTGAAGAGAATGGAGTTCGTCGATTGTTTGGGCTTTCACTGGAGGAGTACTGTCGTCGTGACACACATCGTCAGTTTTCTTCTGTGTCTGAATTTTTGGCAGCCCTTTTCTTCCTGCACTTGTACTTGTACTTGCACTTGCACTTGCATTGTTGTTGCTGGTAAAGCTGAACTCTCCGCTCTCGGTTCCGTTGTTTGCCATCTTCGTATCTGCAATGAAAAAATAAATCAGTTATACAATTGTTTACGATAATATATCCAGCAGAAAGGAAAACTGGAGAAGCAAAAGATAAAGACTATATATCTAAGCTTAAATTAAAGATAAGGGCGAAAGGAAACGAATATATAAAACAAGTGCGGATAAGGATGAGCGTTAAAGCACGAAAGAGAAAAGAGGATTGGCAAGGAAGGTAGCAACCTGACATTAAACACCGAGCGCTGGTAATGAAAGGTTTCCAACGAAAAATAATACCTGGAACCTGTACAAAGAGACATGCTAGCTTCCCTTATATAGGCTTCTTCCCTTCACCACCGCTTACTTCACCATGGTTTGCTTCTAACCATAGTTTCGTTTCTTAGTTCTTGACACCTTTACTACTAGAAAATGAAATACATGAATTTATCTTGCCTACTCCTTTGTTGGTATCAAGGTAAACTGAATATTTCTGTTAATTGTATTTTCAAGAGGTTTCCTTCTTCACCACCAATAGAAAAACATATCATTTGGAGTAAAATATGGAGTTTTTCAAATTATGGCAATTACATCTTACATATTTCCCATCTTAATAGATTGAGAATACTTATCTTTTCTGGAATTATGTATGTGGCCAGCGTATATGGTCATTAATTAACTCACGAGTTATACTATTAATAGATCCATTGACATTTTTAATGAAAAATTCTAAATAAATCGAACAGTGACCGTGTCATCCCTTTCGATGTAAGGATACAGTCCGGATCCCGGACGCTGGAGCCTATTGGTCAGGCCAGCTTTTGGCACCTCTGCTTTTCTTCTGTTTTCAAGCGTCACGACTCACGACCCGTGCTTCTAAAACAAATGTGCAGCAGCCACTAATCCATAATCACCATTCACAAGGCTCGTGTGAGTTAAACTAAAGTAGATGTTAGACCCCCTCACCCATGGCTTCTGTCAATTTTTCACTTCTCTTTCGGCATCGGTTACTTGTTACAATCAATACATGGTCAAAATCTCACTTTTTTAGCAACAGTTATTACGGTTTCCTATCCTACGAGCTCAAAACGTAATGTACAGATGGGCTTTTACTTGCGACAAGATTCACAGTTTTTAGATACAGTGTATTCTGAAAAGATAAAGCTGCACGTAATGATCTATATTCTTACTAAATTAAGATTATAATATCCTACAATTTTATGTATACGCAATTGCTCGGATTGGAACATGTCAACCCGATTATGTTATTTTTGGTACTATGTCAACCCCTTTACATTTCACTACAATTTTTATAAAATTAATATGTTTGAAACGTCATGCTTGCTTTATGGATAAACATAGGACCTATCTTACCAAGTTAATATATACTAAACATATATCTATGTGCGTGTACCATGTGGAGCGTTTTTGCATTTTATTCAGCAAGGTGCTTGGTTGTTTAAGTGAAGCAAGTGATAAAGCTGGACTGGCTTTTAAGTATTTCGAGTGGGTGTAGATGCAGAGTGTATCAGAACCCTTCCATTGGAAAGGTCATCGAGCATCCTAAAAATAAGAACATATTACATTAACAACCTTTAAATTGATATTTGAACTGATAGGTTAAATTGAATATATTTAATTAATATTTTTTATCATATAAAAATTATTATTTCAACTTTTAACCGGCATATCGAATTCCTAACCCACAAAAGCTTGGGACTTTACGGAATACGGATAGAATGAGGAATGCGAGGGTCAATTGGCTTGAATGTAAAAATATAAAATTATTTAATTAATTTTATAAAGATAATCTAAGGATTAATTTTGAACATTAGAGACATAAGTTGCGCTCTTTTATATTAATGGACTGATATGAACGTAAGTGGGCCTCATTCAAGTGGGAGGTCTTAGACTGAGTCTTTCATAAAGAAGAGTTTATATGGTCTTGGTAGTGTTTACGTATTGAATTAATTTAGGAAGAATAATCCTATTTTCTAGGAGATTTGTTATTTGCTGTTTCTTTTGTTTTCTGGGAGTATGGGTTGGTATCCAGCTATGGCGTTGTGGATGAGTATTTTTAGGAGTTGTGTTTCTTGTAGACTAAGCCTCCTAGCTATGATGGAGACTATAAATGTTTTTGGTTAATTCAATAAGAGATACAAATATTCTTAGCAAAGTTTTGTTTCCTCTATTCTTAGTTCTTTTCTGAATTTCTCTAATCTCTAATACTTTCTGTTATAACCTAATTACGCCCATCAATTGGTATCAGAGCCAAGTTGGTCACTGATGGAGACACAACAAAAATCCAACGTCGAATTTTGAACCGAAATTTCGTATATGATCACTAAACATGATGATCGAATTGAGCATTTAAGCTCAATGATGGAAACCTTTTTGAAAGAATTCCAAACCCATAAAACAGCAACCACTTCGCAGAGACCCACACAAGAGGAGCATTCCTCCAGCCCGGGCCAGTCTGCCACAGTTGAGTACAAGAAACAATCCCTAAAGTTGTCCTTCCCACGTTTCGATGGTGAAGACCCATAAGGTTGGACATTTAGAGTAGAACAATACTTCGAATTCCAGGTAGTTCCCGAAGAGCAGTGGGTGTCATTGGCATCGTTTCATTTTGAAAAGATCGCTTTGCAATGGTATCGATGGTTCATCAAAGACAAAGGGCCAATTACGTGGACAGAGCTTAACCATGCTTTGATGAAACGATTCAGACCAACGGTGTATGCAAATCCATCTGAGGCTGTTACGAGGTTACGATAAACCACCACAGTTGAGGCTTACCAAGAGAGTTTTGAACGACTTTCTAATAAAGTTGACGGATTGTCGGAGGACTTTTGGTTGGGGTGTTTCATTACTGGATTAAAGGATGAAGTCTGGTATGATGTCACGCTAAAGGACCCATCCACCTTAGCCGAAGCAATTGGAGCTACAAAATTGGTTAAAGAACAAAATCAAATGTATAGGCGATTTCTTTCACGAGCCAACTCGAGTTCCGGCACACGTCCAAACCCGACCAATGGGGATCTAGGAATCCTAGGAGCAGCACCCCCGTCACCTCGAGCAGGACAACCCAACTTTCGAAAGTTGTCACCTCGAGAGCTTAAAGAACGACAAGAGAAGAGGCTTTGTTTTTATTGTGATGAAAAATTTGCTCCGGGGCATCGGTGCACTCGCCCGCAGCTTTTTATGACAGAAGACATAGATGAATTGTGCAGTGAGCTAGAAGGAGAGGAGGAGTCAGATGAACCGGTGAAGCATGGGACTACAGAGATCTCTTTCCACGCCATCACGGGAAGCCAACACGCACAAAATTTACGTGTTGTTGGTAAGTTATCAAAGAAAGACATCTTGGTTTTAATAGATGGTGGGAGCACTAATAATTTTATTGATAAAAAGGTGATAGCTAAGTTTAGGCTAAGAATAGACGTTGAAAAGCAATTCCAAATCACATGTACGGGAGTTTGTAGAGGAGTGCAGTTGGTGGTTCAAGGATGTGTAAATGAGGCTGATTATTTTGTGTTACCCGAATCAACTTATCCAGTGGTTTTAGGAGTCCAATGGCTGGAAACTTTGGGGCCAGTAGAGATTGATTATGCTAAACTGACAATGGGTTTTAATTATAAAGAGGTCCCATATGTCTTCCAGGGATTGCGGCAAAAAGAGTTGGAGGCGTTAACAGAGAAAGAGTCAAGCAATTTGTATAAAAGTCTTTCGTTAGGTGAGGGATTCTTTATCCAGATGGTTACAACAGCTTTGATGTCCACCGAATCCTCACCAATCCCTTCGGGTGTCGATAAACTTTTATCTCAGTTTCCTAAAGTGTTTAAAAAGCCAAAAAGTCTGCCACCCACCAGAACCCAAAATCATAAAATTCCTCTTTTACCCGATACCAAACTAGTAAATGTTCGTCCTTATCGTTATCCTTACTATCAAAAATCTGAGATTGAGAAACAAGTTAGGGAATTATTGAAGACCGGTTTGATTAGACCGAGTACTAGTCCATTTTCATCTCCTGTTCTGTTGGTTAAGAAAGAAAACGGCGAGTGGAGATTTTGTATCAACTACCGAGCCTTGAACGAGTTTACAGTGAAAGATAAGTTCCCGATCCCTGTCATCGACGAACTCATGGATGAATTATTTAGAGCTCGGTATTTTTCAAAATTGGATTTAAGGTCCGAATACCATTAAATCCGGGTTTGTGAGAATGACATTCCAAAGACTGCCTTTAAAACCCATGAAGGACATTATGAATTTATCATAATGCCATTCAGGCTCACCAATGCTCCTTCCACGTTCTAAAGCTTGATGATTGACATATTTCGCCCGTATTTGCAAAAATTCGTTCTGGTCTTCTTTGATGATATACTAGTGTACTCTAAGACATGGGAGGAACATCTTGAGCTCCAATTGGTGCTTGCAATCCTAAACTAGCACCAACTCTACGCAAAGGAGGAGAAGTGCGTGTTTGGTGTGCAACACATAGAGTATTTGGGCCATGTGATCAAGGGGAATGGCGTGGAACCCAACCCATCCAAAGTACGTGCAGTCCAGAATTGACCCACTTCGCGAACAACATGTGAGGTACGAGGTTTATTGGGTCTGACAGGACATAATCGAAAGGTTATCCAACATTATGGAGTCATCGCAGCCCCTTTAACACGATTATTATTTAATAATGGGTTTAACTGGACTACGGAAACTTTGACTGCATTAAATCATCTCAAGGATGCTATAACTCGACCTCCTGTATTGAGGTTTCCTGATTTTTCGCAGTCCTTCGTAATAGAATGCGATGCTTGTGGAAGTGGGATTGGAGCCGTTTTAATGCAAGATCGGAGGCCGATTGCTTTTTACAGTGAGGCATTAAAAGGAGCCACTCTCAAGTTGTCAACATACGAGAAGGAAATGCTAGCTGTTGTCAAAGCTGTAAGGAAGTGGAGACCCTATTTATTGGGGCAATCATTCATTGTGCGTATAGATCATAGAAGTTTAAAGTTTTTATTGGAGCAACGAATTACCACTCCGGCTTAGACTAGGTGGTTGCCAAAACTGATGGGGTATGATTTCAAAATAGAATACAAGCCAGGAGTCCAAAACCATGCTGCAGATTCTCTCTCTCGGGCGGCCGAGCTACACTTCATCGCTGTCTTTCGACCTCGTGCAAGTTCATGGGACCAACTAAAGATGGAATGCACATCAGGTCTATACTATGACTCCTTTAAGTCTAATCCAGATGCACAACTCAAGGATGGGGTGTGGTTTCTTAATAGGCAAGTCTTGTTGAATCTAAAGTCAATATTAGTTCCTTTTATTCTATCAGAATACCATGATAATACTACGGGTGGGCATTTTGGGTACCACAAAACATTGTCCAGAGTACGGGATGAATTTTATTAGGTTTGAATGCATTAAACAGTGAAGGAGTACATCCGAAATTGTGACATATGTCAACGAAACAAGTACGAGCACTTGCAACCGGCTGGATTATTGCAAACTCTTCCTATTCCTTACTGGGTTTGGGAAGACATATCTATGGACTTGATCGAGGGGCTCCCTAACTCCAGCGGCTATTAGGTAATATTTGTTATTGTTGATTGATTTTCAAAGTCTGCCCATTTTATTCCTCTGGCGCCACCTGTCACGACAGCTCGTGTGCCTAAGATCTTCATCGACAATTTTGTCCGACTTCATGGTATGCCAAGTTCAATAATCAGTGACAGGGACAAGGTGTTCATGAGTACTTTTTGGAAAACCTTGTTTAAACAGCAAGGGGCGAAATTGAACATGAGTTTAAGTTACCACCCACAATATGTATCAGAAAAGCAGATTGAGAGAGAATCAAAGTCTATTTTATTTCAGTCAAATGAAGAGTATTTATACACGTGAAAGATGAACTGAACTGATAGATAACAAATAACGAACATCAGCATATATAAGTCTAACACCCCCCTCAAACTTGAGAGTAGAGATTATGTACTCCCCGTTTGCGAAAAGAATCGAGAAATTGCGATGACGAAAGTCCTTTAGTGAAGCAATCAGCAAGTTGATGCCGGGAAGAAACTGGAAGTAAAACGATGACACCAGATTGAAGCTTTTCCCGAACTACATGACAATCGATGTCAATATGCTTAGTACGTTCGTGGAAAACAGGGTTATGGGCCAAATGTAAAGCAGATTGGTTGTCACAAAATATTGGCGTTGGAACGGCGGGAGACAATCGTAGGTCACCAAGAAGATAGTGTAACCACTGCACTTCGCAAGTTGTCGTAGCCAGCGCGCGGTACTCAGCCTCTGAAGAACTTCGACTGACAGTGTTTTGTTTTTTGGTTTTCCAAGAAATAAGGGACGAACCAAGAAACATACAGTACCCGGTAAGAGAACGTCGTGTTTCTGGACAAGTACCCCAATCAGAATCAGAGAAGGCTGTGAGCTGAAGAGCACTATCAGAAGGAAAGAAAAGGCTTGTTAGTAAATAGGACGTTAGAGCAATATTTGCGCTGTTTTTGTCATGACCAGCCAAAGAAATGGCGTGAATGGCTAGCATGGGCTGAGTACAACTACAATACATCTCGACACTCAGTCACAAAAATGTCTCCCTATGAGGTAGTTTATGGTGCACCTCCTCGTCCTCTACATCGATATGTACATGGAACTACTAATGTGGCAGCAGTGGATGCTCAATTACGGAGTCATGATGAGATGTTTAGAGAGCTACGCTTCAGTCTCCTTTAAGCACGTGATCGAATGAAGAGTATGGCAGATCGGCATTGTCGTGAAGTTTAGTTTACTGTAGGCGATTATGTCTATTTGAAACTTCAGCTATATTGGCAATCTTCCGTGGCTTTTCGAGCATAAGTTATCTCCCCGTTTCTATGGCCCTTTCAAAATCATTGGGAAGATTGGCAGTATGGCATACCATTTGGAGTTGCCAGTAGAATCAAAAATCCATAATGTTTTCCATATGAGCTAGCTGAAGCGATATTTTGGTAGTACTCCCGAGGTTTCTACAGAACTGCCTCCTTTGTCGGAGAAAAATTCAGTGTTACCGCAACCTGAAATTGTTTTGGATAGAAGAACTAAACAACGAGGACACTATCGGCCTAAAGAGGAAGTCTTGATCAAATGGAAGGGTGCCCCACTGGAAAACGCTACATGGGAAGCTGCCAGGAGATTTTCAAAGACGTATCCAAGTTTTCTGCTTGTGGACAAGCTGAGCTTTGAGGGGGAAGGAGCTGATATGAACTTGAGTGGGGCTCATTCAAGTGTGGGGTCTTAGACTGAGTCTTTCATAAGGAAGAGTTTACATGGTCTTGGTAGTGTTTACATGTTGAATTGATTTACGAAGAATAATCCTATTTTCTAGGAGATTTGTTATTTGTTGTTTCTTTTGTTTCCTGGGAGTATGGGCTGGTATTCAGCTATGGGGTTGTGACTGAGTATTTTTAGGAGTTGTGTTTATTGTAGGCTAAGTCTCCTAGCTGTGATGGAGACTATGTTTTTGGTTAATTCAATAAGAGATATGAACATTCTTAGCAAAGTTTTGTTTCATCTGTTCTTAGTTCTTTTCTGAATTTCTCTAATCTCTAATACTTTCTGTTATAAGCTAATTACGCCCATCATAGGCACATAAATTTTTTAATAAATAAATTGTTATATTTTAATTAAAACCATTTATTTATCAACGTAGAAAATAAATATAAACTTCTAATTTTTAATTTATTAAAAAATTATTAAATATAATTTATAGGGTAAAAGACATAAATCTCCTTAGTAGTTTTAAAAAATCTTTTTGATATTTAAATTTCTAGAAAAAAAGTCCTCATTTTCACTTTTTCATAAAAACTCTTTCTTTTAGACTTTGGATGAAAAAAATAACGATGAAACATGTATAGTATGAACAGGGACGGAGCCAGACTCAACTCTAAGAGGGGGTCGGGGGCCAACATCTAAATGCAAAAAAATAATACAATTATATAATATTATTAATAAATAATCAAAATGCAACACGTCGTTCTTTTAGATCACGAAAATCATCTATCAATAAATCTGTACTAACTGTTTCAACAATTTCTCTTTCA
>JAOSBM010000204.1:17434475-17448571 GCA_027568955.1 Erythroxylum tenue | reverse complement strand
AATGAAAATTGAAAATATATGCAAAAAATCAAGATAGAAAACAAAAAACTGTTTTCTGAAAGTAAACGCACCCTAAAGATCTAAGAAAAATTTTCAAAAGTTTTAAAATATTAAGTTTTTTTAATAAAAATTCTTAAATTATAAGAGAGTTCAATATCTTTTGCTCTTTACTTTGTGCCATTGTACACCCAAATACATTTATTTTCAAATACATAGTTACTCTCACTAACACACAAAAATTAATAAACAACCAATTGCTAATAATGCCACATAAGAGTTTTTCTTTTCTTTTCAGAAAGAATGCCACAAAAGCGTTGATTGTGAAAAACTTGCCTTCCCTTACTGTCAACTTTCAGTCCTTTTATTCTTCGTTTTTATGTAAGTGATTTATCTTTAAAAAATGAATAAGATAAAAATTTATAATTTAAAACCTTAGACAATTATATTTTTATAATAATTTGATTCTTAACATTTTTAAAAGTTAAAATAAAATTATAATATTATTCAAATTGAATATTTAACTAATTTTTATATATAATTAAATCAAGTGAAATTTTAATCGCGTGACTTGAATATAAAAACAGAAATTTTATTAAGTATTTCAAGAATAACTGTGTTGTACTTATAATCAAATTTTTTAAATATATTTTAATAAATTAATCAAGACAATGCATTATTTTAATTGAGTTATAGTATTTTAAATTTATTTAAATAATCATTTTATGCAAATTTATTGATTTTTAAAATATGGCTTATCTTTTATTTGTACACAATTTAAATATTTAAGAATCGTTTAATTTCACTTTTATTTTTATTATGATGTACATAAAAACAAAATTTTTGTTTTTATATCTTTACATAAAAACAAAAATTTTGTTTTGTTGTTAATATAATTATATTTTTATTACTAATAATGATTAAATATTAAATAAAACTTAAAAAATTAATTAAGTAAATAGTTTTATTTTCATTAGCAGTTGATTTAAAGTATATTTGTTAAATAATTACTAAAACTAAAAAATAATTTTATAGTTTAAGATATTTTAAATTTAAAGTATATTTGTTAAATAAATACTAAAACTAAAAAAATAATTTTATTTTTCAAAAAATTAAACTAATGATAATAATTAAATAAATTAATTGTAATTCTTATTAATTTTTATATTAAGTAATTAAATAATATATTTAATTTATAAAATCAGAAATTAAGGTTTAAAATAGGAATAATTTTTTTATTTAAATTTAAAATGCAAAAAGCCAAAAAAAAAAAAAAAAAAAGGAGAGAAACAAAGAGCTTCTTAAAGTATGAACTAAAAAGCCGCCTAAAACTATGAACTAAATTCGCGGCTGCCAATGCAGCTAGTAACCAGCTTTTGCCGTAATCAAATCAGAGCATAGATTCCCTCCGAAGTCGCCGTTTGGCCAATGCACGCAAAGGGCCGGTGTTCATTATTCAATCGTTATATCATGCACACGCTTGTCTGTTTCCATTTCTTTTTCCCTGTTTAGAGCTTTTTTCTTGCCATCCATTCTCTTTTGGTTTAATAAATTCACATACCACGGCAACAGGATATTACAGAGGCAGGGATATGGCGATGGAGACCCAGAAATCCGTAGTGAACATAAGCGGAGAGTGCTTTGATTACGTAAGAGTTTTCTCGGACGGCGTATGGAACGTGAGACGCAACGAAAGTATTCTCCAGCATTCCCTTGTTCGCTTCCATCTTCAGCTCGTCTCCTTCGTGTTCGTCTCTAACTTATTTCACTTTCTCCTCAACCGCTTCAATTTATCCCGAATCACTTCCGAGATCCTGGTAATATGTCTGAAGTTCATTACATTATGAACCTGTTGAAGCAATTATAAATGGGACTTGGGTTGATTGATTACAGGGATCAAGGTGTTGTTAATAATGGGGCCTGAAATGCATGCAGTTATATCTGTGTATGTAGGTAGCATTAGGTTAATTAGTACGTAAAAGCGAATTCAGCTCCTTCTGGCTCAGTAATGTTAATTTGGTTTGCCAATGTTTATCATTGTATAAGTGGGGTAGAATTAGAAATGTTTTGGGTCTTGATAAAATGTCCATGATTTATCATAACTTGTTTTGTTTGGGCAAAAGGCAGGGTTCGTTTTGGGACCGAGTGGGGTGGGAGGAATCCTCGATGCACAAGGGGATGCATTGTTCCCTCCATTTCCTGATCAGGTATTCGCTTCATTATCAAAACTTGGCTACATCTTATTCACATTTCTGGCTGCTGTAAGAAAAGACCCAAGCTTAGTAAAACAGATGGGGACAAAAGCATTGATTTTTGGGTTTCTGTTGTTCTTAGTACCTGTTACAATGGAAAGTTCTACTACTGTCTTGTTCCCGCATGATGAAACTCTGAGTTTCACTGTGAGAGCTCAAAAGCAGTTTCTTTCATCTTTTTACATCAGTATAATGACAAGTAGCCAATTTGTCGGGGTTAGTACAATATTGATGCAGCTAAAGATCACCAATTCCAGGCTGGGACACTTTGCTTTGGCATCAACGTTGGTTGGTGAGTTGATGAGATTTGCATACACGAGTGTGAATGGTTTCCAGAGGGCAATTTTAAGTACATCTGCAAGGATAGGAGCCCAAGTCATTCTTCTTTCTCTTATATTCATTGCAGTTATTTTGGTGGTATTGAGATCTATGATACACTGGTTCATCAGAAGAACCCCGGAGGATAAGCCCATGAAGGAAGTTTACATAACAGTAACACTGGCCATACTTTTAGGATTGGCATCAATTGGTGACAGTGTGGGAATGCATTATTTATTTGGTCCTTTCATCTTAGGCTTAGTGGTGCCTGCAGGATCTCCATTAGCCACAGTCCTGGTAGCAAAGCTTGATACTCTTGTCTCAGGGTTGCTTATACCACTATTGTTGACATTCTGTTCGACCAAATTTGATATAGTGGATTTTGTCCACAGTTTCGACCAAGCACTTACTTTTCAGGCGGCTCTGATGGGATACATGATCAAATTGATAATATCGGTTATAGGAGCAATAAACTGCAAGTTGCCTCTAAGAGAAGCTGCTGCTCTCGCACTAATCGTGAATGCCAAAGGAGTAATTGAGATAGGTTTACTTTTAAGCTTTGGTAACCTGGAGGTAATTGGAAGTCTCAATCATTTCTCGTCACCCTTGACTGTTTTGTTTATACACATATAAAGAGAAACAAGGAGCTTAACTTATATGCTCATCCCCCCATGGCTTATAATTTTTTTTTCTTACTCTGACAGCTAAGGAATGTAGAAAGTACCAGTGGAATTTTCTTCGTATTTCTATTATCGGGGATTTTACCACCGCTCATTAAAGTTCTATACAATCCAGCAAAACAATACATAGGCTACACCAAAAAATGCATCGAGTATGCTCCAAATGATGAAGAAATCACTATTCTAGTCTGCTCTCATCGGCAGGAAGATGTTGCGGCTGCAATAAAACTTCTAGAATACTGCAATCCCACTAAACAAAGTCCCCTATGCATTCTTGGGCTGTGTCTGGAGGAACTTGTCAGTAGTATCACCCCTGTTTTAATTAACCACCAATTAGGTCAAAAGGCCTCTTCTTTGGATGGATCACGATCGCAGCCAATTATTGATATTTACAGGTATTTCAAGTCACAGAATGACAAATTTACACAGGTGAATGTCTTTACAGCAATATCACCTCTCAAACAGATGCATGAAGACATCTGTTGGCTGGCTTTTGACAAGAGTGTCTCTCTGATTATACTGCCATTTCACAAGAAATGGAACAACAAGGGCAAAATGATTTCAAGCAGCACCGACTTGAGGAACTTAAACATCAATGTCTTGGATAGGGCACCATGTTCTGTTGGCATTCTCATTGATCGTCAAAGAAACCACAACCTATTTTCTACTTTTTCTACCTCAGAAATCTATCAAGTGGCCACATTGTTCATAGGAGGTCCAGATGATAGAGAGTCACTTGCATTTGCTTTGAGGATGGCAGGAAATCCCTTGGTTCAACTAACAGTTATGCATTTTGTAGCAGAAAGTAATCGACCCCATGATAAGTGGGAAGAAATGCTTGATCTTGAAGCTCTCAGAAAATTGAAAGAAGAAGTGTCAAAGAGTGCAAACGTTGGTTACAGAGAGGATATAGTTAGGGATGGTTCTAAAACAGCTGCAATAGTTCGATCAATTGCAGGACATTACAAACTAGTCATTACCGGCCGTCACCATGAACCTGACAAGGAAGCTGTGTCAGGCTTAGAAGACTGGTCTGAGTTGCCGGAGCTTGGACCTATAGGAGACCTGTTGGCCGCTTCAGAAATTGATTGCAAAGCTTCAGTCTTGGTGGTCCAACAGCAAATCATGAAAGCAAGTCACAGCGGTATTTTGAATTAAGGATTTGCAAATTACATTCTCACAATAAGGTAAGAGAAAATTGGATCAACCTGAGCACTGAACTCTTTCATATTACTAGATAATTTAGAATGCGACTCTCCCAGTTTCACCTAGTGTACAGTCAATTGAATTCAAATTGTAACATTTTTGTTAAGGTTGTGCATGAAACTCTGAAGCTGTACAGAATTAGGAAAGACAGCCATTGTCATTGTAATTGAAATAAGAAGAATGTCTTCATCTCTTATGATGCTTCATTTCTGGTTCAGGACTGTTAAAGTGTGAAATCCTCAAATGTACTGATCAAAGTTTTAGAACTTACTTCTTTTACAGGTCGTTTTGCATTTTGTTGGGAGCTCTGCGAACATAGAGATAAAATCGAGCAAGTTTGCTGAAAAGAAGACATGGTGATTTGGGACGGACAAGCTGACAGTTAATTCTTTTTTGTATGCCAGGTTTGGGTAAATTAAGATTAGAAATTAAAAGAAGAGTATGCCAGGTTTGGGTAAATTAAGATTAGAAATTAAAAGAAGAGAGGGCATTTCATTTTGTCGAGGAACGAGGTTTATAGCCCAAGTTATAGCAAATTTGGAGATGATGGAAGAGTATGCCTCAGATTTATCCAGTGATGCGTTCTAAGTTTTCTAGAAAGCGTCGATTTGTATTTTGTATATACTTGTATTTGAGCTCGGCTCATTCTCTTCAATGTACAGACTAAGCCTAATGCTCCATAGAGAAAAAAAAAAATAGTGCCAGAGAAATGAAGTCCTATTGTTAGCAATAGATGTCACCAACTACCTCACAATTCTTTTACTAGAGTTTGGATCCTGAACATTTTCTTCCATTCAACCACTAAACTCAATGACTATCACAACTTGCAAAATTTTGCCTTCCCCTAAAAACAAATTGTGCCCAAATGAATTTAATATAGGTGATTGCATAGCAGCATGGGCCTGAACTCTTTTCCTTAACAAGCAATGGACTCTCAAACCAACTTTGGATGCACCGGCCTATAGTATGAAACCCATCAAACTGACCTATAGGAGAAAAACATTACTACTGCCCTAGCCTACTTCTTGGCTAATGCAGGCAGTCAAAATCAAAGGCTGTATTACTATTGGCAACCATGCGCTGCAAGAATCTTGGGTGAATTACGAACCTATAAAAACGTCTATAGTTCTCGTCTGTAGACGACATCCTCCTCTCACCTTCTCATGCACCATCCTCGTCTCCAAGTCCAATGTCCAATTCAATTGCTCATTCCCCTTCACCAACAACGTTGAAGATTGGTATTGTAGGCTTCGGCCCCTTTGCACAGTTTCTGACGAGGACCATGCTCAAGCAAGGTCACACTTTACGAGCAACTTCTCGTTCAGACCACTCTGAGCTCTGCCAACATTTGGGCATTTCTTTCTTCAGGTAATAAAATCCCAACTCCCAAGTGCAGTCAAACAGAGTATGTTTCCCCTAAACATGCAATTCTAATTGTATTTTTACTCCTTTTTGTTGTCAGAGACGTTTCTGAATTCCTTGGAACTAGTAACGATGTTATTCTCATTTGCACATCCATCCTTTCACTGCCCGAGGTGCTCCAGTCCATGCCACTTCATACTCTGAAACGACCAACTCTATTCGCTGATGTTCTCTCAGTCAAGGAGTTCCCTAGAGACATTTTACTCCGAGTACAAATCCATACCCAGTAGCTGATTTCCCTTCATAATGTTCACCTGTTTCCTATTCCAGTTTGATTTTGGCTTAAATGTTAGTCCCAAAACTCAATTACAGAATTGATTATGTAGGTGCTGCCAGAAGAATCAGACGTGCTGTGCACTCACCCTATGTTTGGGCCAGAGAGTGGCAAGAATGGGTGGAATGATTTAGCATTCGTGTATGAAAAAGTTCGAATAAGGGATAAATCAACGTGTTCCAGCTTTCTACGAATTTTTGAAAGCGAGGTGAGCTTTATCCTTTTGTCAAATATCACCGAAAAGACTCTTTCAAGTTTAAACCTTTAAATTTTAGAACATGATGCTGCCTAGTGGTGATGTGGATTATGAGTGGTGCATAAACACGTCACACGTCTCCTAATTAGCGCGTGTCATGTTCTTGTGGTGGATGACCGTTAGCCAAACTTGATTCTTACAAATTATCGAAACTTTCCTGAATCCACAAGGTACTTTTGATAAAGTCCAAAAACAGGAATTGTGTCCGAGAGGAACCATATTGCCAGTTGCCAACGTGATGGGCACTGTACCAAGAGAACATCTAATCATAACAACCACCTCTCCTTTTCTTTTTCCCTTCTGACGATTTTAGCCATTGAATCTTATTAAGCAGACAGTCAGGGATAGCAAATAGCTCTTACTCCCTTCTCCGTCCTCTTGATGGGATTTAGCCGAACTTGATAAAACCAGGCTCTCAATTTCAAGCATTCTAGCTTTGGATATTACTCCATCATCCAAGCTTTAAGCATGTGAATTTTGCTCTGAATCTACATCTATTGTATTGCTTTCAGTACTTACGAATTCTTTTCTTACCAAACCTGATTATGTGTAGGGTTGTAGAATGTTGGAAATGTCCTGTGAAGAACATGACAAGCTAGCCGCGAGGAGTCAATTTCTCACTCACACTATAGGCAGGTAAAATAATTTTAACTGACATTACAAACAAAATCTGGACAGGCACGTCGAAAGTAAACTTCCTGCTGTTCCAATTTAACAGGATTCTGTCGGAAATGGAGATCACATCCACACAAATGAACACAAAAAGCTTTGAGACGCTCATTCAGTTGGTAATTTTCCATCATTTAAATTTTCATTAAAAGTTCCCTTTGGATGTTACGATATCAACCTAATAGCTTAAAAATTTCCTCCTCTGTGGCAGAAAGAAAGCAGCATGAAAGATAGTTTTGATCTGTTCAGTGGGTTGTTCCTCCACAATAGATTCGCCACACAAGAGGTACATAACTAGTGGTTTCCATTGACTTTTACTTAATTCACAGTGAAGTTCTCCGTGTTCTATTGTCGCTTCTTAATAGAACATTACAGCTTAGGTGAAATTTTGTGATGCAGCTAAAGAACCTCGAACTTTCCCTTGGGAAGGTTAAGCAAAAGCTAATGAATGGGACGGAAGAGGAGCAGAACTGAATGGGACCAAAATACGATGCAGGAGACACTTGTCGACAAGATAACCTAAGCAGTTCAACTTTTAGATATTTTTCTTTCGCAAAATCCTCGTTATATGATTTTATGTAATCATCTGAAGACACATTCGTGTGCTGGACTTACTACCAGCTTCTGATTCTCTTCTGCTGCTGATCAATGCAGTTGGCACTCTGTATTTACGGGGTTGAGTTTCTTTTTACTCAATAATTGAGCAGACAAAGGGTAGTCAAACAACATGCAAAATATTTTTCCAACTGCAGTAACATCAAGGGCAGTTGAAGGTGAATTGCATTCCTTGCTTAAATCGTATGTCAAAAGCGGGTAAATTTTCTAAACCAAAAGTTATGTACTATGTAATGTTGCCAAGGCCTTATGTCTCACTATAGAGAGTTGATGGCCTCTTTGATTATGTTTTTGTAGGGTTTATCTTCTTGAATCAAGAAATCGATTCTAAATTTAATCGAAATGGACCCCTTGTTATCCATCTAGACTGGGATGTTGACCCTTTCCTTCGTCAAGATTTAGCCCAGCTCCCAAATCTTTTCCAATCG
Source organism: Erythroxylum tenue (assembly GCA_027568955.1). Lineage (NCBI taxonomy): Eukaryota > Viridiplantae > Streptophyta > Magnoliopsida > Malpighiales > Erythroxylaceae > Erythroxylum > Erythroxylum tenue. The sequence goes on along the minus strand of JAOSBM010000204.1, from coordinate 17,440,454 downwards.
GTATTGAGAAAGCAAAATAGTCATTTTCTTGCATTCTTATCAATCCAAAACCCTACCAAACGATCCATTCCCCACTCTTCATTTTACAGCCTTGAGTAAAATATCTCTACCTTCTACTGTTCTTTTCTAAATATTAGAACAAGATCCATAAGGAATATGAATAAGAAAGTCTTCCTTTCCGCCATGTTTTTTGAAAAAAATTGGTTATGGTCTTTATGCAAAAGATTCTAAGCTAGCTTCTTGATAAAATCCTTGTTAGTAGTACTTGCACTTCTAATTGCCAGCCGTGTTTCCTTTTTTTGGTTTGCACACCACCGGACAAGAGATTAATTGCATTTTTCGATTTGCTTTTGTTTCAACCCACAGGAAGCGAGTCACCCATCCGACTTAGAGTATAACAGAATGGATGCCATAATTGACTTTACCACTACTAGTTTCATAGAGCTTAAGCTTATTTATAATAAGCTTTGAACGTTTTAATAATTTAATTAAAATTAAATTCTAATTTTAATTACATTGTAATTAAAATTATAAATAATTCTAATTAAATACTAATTATGTCCAAATAAGATTCAATATCTTATATTAATCCTTATTTATTAAATATCTCATATTTTTTCATAAAGTTTCTCAAACTTTACAATCAAGCTTAACTTGATTAAATTAACTTTATTCTCTTCAACTCATTTTATATGTGAGAACCTATATATGTGAGACCCATTAGGTTCTCAAATAGATTAATAATGATTATAAATTCTAATTCTAATTCATAATTAGAATTAGATAAATTAAAACTCCTTTAATTTATCTTTAATTCTCCTATTCAACAATTTATAATAATAGATCAAAATTAACGTCTAGCAATGCATCATGACCACACAAATATTTAGGAATATCAAAGTGGTTTTGACAAACCTTTCCATGCATAATTTTTCGTATAATTCAATCCTTTCATCAACTAATGTTCCAATAAGACATAGAACATGTAATTAATGTCTACTCTATTTTGAGTTTAATCATATTAGTTCTTCGCCATTAGCTATAGATTGAATTAATGACATTTGTAAACTATTTACAAAACGGCATTCTACCTTAGCTAAGGATTTCCTGAATCAATACTAATCAAGAACAACTGAATATTCTCCCTAATTACTTTAGGGTGATGAATCTTATCTTGATCACACAACTATCTCCATATAATTCATGCTACATCCAATGACTACCGATTGAACAATCTATGTTTAAATAGATCGTAAATAGTATCAAAATGTAGCAATCCCTATACAAGATAACTTTGATAATCTCAAGTCAAATGATCACTTATACATTCATCACAATGAGAATTTCATAGACATACAAGTAATGTTCCAAATAGAATTCTCATAACAGGTTTGTTCTGTGAATTTGTTCTCTAGCAAGTACCCATACATTTGTTTAAGTATCTCTATACTTTAGTCTATGAGATCGTATACTTCCTTCATAAGGAAAAACAAAATGTGTGCTAGTCTTTTTACATTCTATTAATGTCCAATCTTAATAGAATAATGACTAGGAACATTTAAGAATAATAAATAAATGTAATATGAATCTCATAATTACAATCTCATTATAATTTCATTTGGAATGTACAATTATTTCATAGACTTTATCATATACATATAAACATGTATAAGATAAAGAATGCCTTTAAATAATTTATCACTAAACTACAACCAAAGCGATTGATTGTAAGGTATAAACCAATAATCTCCCACTTGCACTAAGCCAATCGTTTAAGTATCTTATACCATATCACTATATGACAATTATTCTACTGCTGGAATAGTAGCTTACTGAGAGAATTCTACAAGATTCTTTATAGTGAGCACTTGCTTAAAACTTACAACTCCCATCTTAATTATCATCATAATTAAGAAAATTTGCCTAAACACATTCTTGGATCTTTAATGAGACATTAGCTCCTTATGCATGCTTAATGGCTTTAATGTTCCACAGTACATTATTGTCTTAAACAATGTGAGGAACTATATCAAGTTCACTAAATAACTTATTGATCTGATTAATCATTTCCACTAAATGAAAATTGTATTATGACTTAATTAGCAACCAATTGCTATGTTGGAACCTTTCAAATCCTAAATGATATTGTTTTAAGTAAATAAACCTTAATTAGGATTTACTTCTAAAGTTATATCCTTATCATCTTTAACTCAAATATCAACTCACACATAGAATAATGGATATCTTTAATACTTCACAAATATCTGATATCTCAAATACTAAACATCTTTAGTACATTATCTATGTACTTGGACTTAGAATAAGTTAACAACGTCCAATCGGTCTCTATAGATCTAATTCTCATAATTAAGTTGTTACCTTTTCATGTCTAACAAAAGTTGTTCTTGGACAATTATGTTTTCAACAAATGAAAGTTAGAATTGTTATTCTCTATGAGCAATACGTCTCCACATACTCCCACTAAAGAGGACAACTATACTCCCACTGACCTTCTTGCAGTCATGATAAATTCATAATCATCTTCAAAACAAACTTTTTGAATTCATCATGAAAGTGAATCTTTTAACGTCTCATACCTTTGAACTATACATCAAATGTATCAATAAAGGGAATAGTTGCAATTAGATGTATTATCATGAGATTTGAACCTTTCAAATTTCATCTTACTCCCATTACTTATCTTGAGAACCATTCTCCTATAATGCTCAAAACCATACAAAACTATATAAACACCTATTGAAATATAAAATTAAGATCCAAATCATGCTCAAAACATACAAACACTTGGAATATAAACAAACACTAATAACAACATAATTCTAAGCCTATATACATGATAATCATCCAAAAAATACTCAAAACACACTTAAACATCTATCAAAACATAGTATAATTTACACCTATCTGTTGCCCAACCCTTTTATAAATATTAAGAGGTTTCACTATATTGTGTTTGGATATATGAAAAAGCTACGACAATGTTGCAACAAAAAGCTTTCTTTCAAGACCAACCATTATAAAAAGGACAAGGGTAAGTTACATAAAGCAAATATAAACGACATAAGTATGCTATTGCCAAAGTTTTTGTATTATAGTATAAATCTTCTTCCTTTCCATGAGTAAATAATTAAAATCGAAATGCCTAATAATGCATTAATGGAAATGGTAAGAAAACCTACCTTTAGTTTAGTAATTAACAATACTTGGGCCTTTTATAGCTCTTTTAGAGTGTCACATACCTAATTATACTAAGGTTAAGGTTATTGTCTAAAGAAAGAATTGGAGTTGGCTAGTTTATGCATTAGGAGGCTTCTCAGCTATATGACAGAGCTTACGAACTCAAAATCTCAATCTTGGGATATAAGATAAATTGATCTAGATAAAGCATAAGTCAAAGATCTTCATTGATCACTCTCGTACCTTAAATTTTACTACTCACAACATAAAGTTTCTTGTTACAAGTTAGCTTGGCGAGAAAGAAAATATCGTTGGAAACTCTTTTATTTTTTGGTTAGCAATCAAATAGAGGTTTAGAACAAAAGATAAGCTTAAGTTCAACGTTTCTAATCCCTTATACCCCTTTTGCCATAAGGGAAAAAGTATCTATAGAACATTTGTTCTTCAAATGCTCATTCATTTCTATATAAATGTTCTTATCTTTTATTTATAGAAAATGATCCTAGTTCTGTGTAACTTGAATTGCAACAAATTAAGATAAATAGTGTGATATAGTTGAATGGTTTTGCAACATTAAATGCTTGAGGAAAGATGATTTTTTTTGTTAAATCAGAAGGAGGAAAGATGATATTGTTGTAATCAAATAAGCTTTTTTAGTTATGTAGTTTATGCAATTTGGAAGAAAATAAATAATAGATTATTTAGAGGCACAAAGTAAGACGAACATACATTCTGTCAAAGAGTCATCGATTGCATTAAGGAGGCAATTCTTGTCAATGGTAAGGAAGCAAATGCTAATCCCTCTCTAACACAAAATTAGAACCTAGATTAGATTAACTTCTAAACCACATCTATCAAATTTTGAATGCATCCAAAACATAGGTTTAGGGATTTAAGTGATTAAGTTTAAAAGAGAACTACAAACGACTGGAGTTGATAGGCACGCCTGTAACTCTTGTTGACATATTTATATTATAGTTATGACATGTCTATAAAAGATATGATATTCACAGTTGTGTCTCTTCTTTGATACATCCATGTTTCTCTTAATTATGTTTCACATAAAGTTTTCATTAGAATTGTTTTTAATTGTTTGACAAACAATAATAAGAATCTTCTCTTTATTGCAACTCATTTTGCACTTTTAACTTTGCATTTCTTTTTATTAATTCATTTTAATTAAAAAAAACTAGTCCACCACCATGTTATATGATAGGTATAGATTATATTATGTTTTGTTAGATGTTTAAGTGTGTTTTTAAGTACTTCTTAGTTGACTATTATGTGTATGGGCTTATAATTATGTAATTGATAGTGATTGTATGCAATATAAGTGTTTGTTTGGTTTAAAGCAAGAATTAGATTTTAATTTTATGTTTTAAGAGGTGTTTGATGTATGTGTGAGTGTTGGAAATCAGGTAGTTGAAGATTGAAGAAGATGGAGGAAGAATGAAGGTGTCACGATCATGCACAATTGGTCACGATCCTGACAGAGAGGATAAACTAGGAGCACAATTATGACTCACATGTCACGATGGTGATAGAGTGCAACATCCCGTCCCCAAATTAAGGGTAAGGACCCAAAATTTCAGTACTTAGGAGCTCAAAGAGAGATTAAGGAAATGCATTTTCTTACTCATGCATAATGTTACCATATATGCACATAAATATTGAATGTTTGTACATAAAAAGTGGTACATGCATTCATTGACAACTTCTAGGTATAATTGATGTTAAATGTGATTTTATTGAAAATGAGAAGTAGAGGGAGTAGAAAGAGTAATCTTGGTATGAGTTGTGATAAGGAAACATTTAGAAACAAAATTGGTAGTGATCTGGAAAATATTCACTGTGTGTGCTTCGGTCTGTTAGCCATAACTTTTTCTCTAGTTATCCAAATGAGATGATTCTTAATTTGTATTAAACTAGAAACGTATGGCTACATTTCTTATGAAGACATCAAATTTTAATTCTATCTCTAAGAGTCTCAAAATTTGTCATGAAGTTAAGAATTGGGTGCAGTACGTTGGTGTATGAATTGAAAATTCATCTTCAGGATTTAGGAGAAAATTTGGGATTGATATAAATAGATTTTATCAAGTTTCCTTCTGGAAAGTTGTAGATCTTTCTTTTATCTTTCCAACGGTATATAGTACAAAAATTTTGGACATCTGAGCTGAAAGTTATGATCTTTATAAGTGGATACGTTCTGGAGACAAAAGTAAGACGAAGTTTTGAGACGAAGTTCTAAGACAAAGTTTTAAGACGAAGTTCTAAGATGAAGAAAAACTAAGACGAAGCAGAGGTTAAAGTAAGACGAAGCGGAATTAAGACGAAGAAAAACTAAGACGAAGCGAAGGTCAAACTAAGACAGAAGGAAAAAGTAAGACGAAGTTATTGTTCATTATATCGTCTTAGTTACTGTTCCTCCTATCATTTTAGTTACTGTTTATCTAAGACGAATCTTATCGTCTTAGTTACTGTTCATCTAAGACGAAGCAAAAGTAAGACGCAGAAAAGTAAGACGAAAGGAAAGTAAGACGAAGCAAAGTAAGACGAAAGGAAAGTAAGACGAAGCAAAGTAAGACGAAAGAAAAGTAAGACGAAAGCAAAGTAAGACAAAGCAAAATTAAGACGAAAGCAGAAGTGTTGGGCCCCGTTTCCGGAACCCAACTATCGAACCGAAAACCATCCGAAAGCTAAACGTCATCTTGCTCTGATACCAAAAGATGTTGGGTCCCGTTTCCGGAATCCAACTATCCCTTAGCGAATCATGAAACC
>JAOSBM010000204.1:17411164-17425254 GCA_027568955.1 Erythroxylum tenue | reverse complement strand
AATATATCACATAAAACCCATCTTGCATCTAAATCATCTTTTCTATTTCTTTTCAATTCATAAATTCTTATTCCTTTGTGCATGCATAATCATGAACAGTTCCTTACTTAGTCAAAAAGATTCGGGACCCAACAGCTTACCCACTCAAACACGTGGCACGATAGAGCGACGGCGACCGGTCGGCGACTTCCACAAGCACACCTTCTTGGATGGACCCCACCTCCTACCGACTGGATCAAGCTTAACACTGATGACGCAAACAATCGTTCCTCGGCCACAGCTACTATCGGCGGTCTTCTCCGGGACAGTGGCGTCACCTGGAGGGGCGGCTTCTCCCATAACATTGGCTGGAGCACTCCTCTCCAAGCGGAGCTATGGGGCGTTTATACAGGCTTGTCTCTTGCTTGGAATCTGGGGTACCGCAGGATCGAGCTTGAGGTTGATTCTACTAGCGTGATCGATATCCTTTCTTCCCCAGATCATCGCACTCAGTCTCCCTATTCTCTTGTCCTCGGCATTCACGAGCTATTCTCTAAGAACTGGACTGTTATTCATTGCCACGTCTATCGGGAAAGCACTAGAGCCGCTGACTGGCTTGCTCATTATGCCAACCATTTTGATGTTGGTGTCACTTTTTTGACACTACACCTATAGGGTGCCATATGATCCTTGTAGAGGATCGTTCGGGAACTTGTTTCCCGCGTCTTGTTATGTAATCTCGTTTTCTTCCCTTTAAACAAAAAAAAATCAAACACCATCGACAATTTATCAGCAGCCTACATTGACAAGGACAAGATTCATCTAAAAGGTAACAACATTCAGAGTCCATCCATTTTCTTGATAGGTACTTTGGCTCTGTAATCTAGGCAGGGTGATTGTATAGATTAAGAAAGCAAAAACTATGAGAATCTGGTGAAACAAATTCCAGAGGCACACAATAATTTCTGCTGGGACACTCTAAAATTCAGAGGGCAACTTATCAACTTAAAATGCAAACGATTCAACTCATTATTCTTTCTCCACAACTAAAGTTATGTTTGGTTGAAAGTAAAGTTTTTAAAGGAATGAAATGAAATGGAATAGAATAGAATAGTTTATAATAGTATGGAACGTAAATAAATACAATATTAAAAAATTATTGTTTGAAAATAATGAAATGGTTCATAATATAATATAGTGAAATATTGTTTGGATAAAGGGTTTATAATATAATATAGACTAAAGTTGTTTATCATTTTAAATTTCATACTAAACCCTCCAAATTAGAGATTTTTCATTTTTACTATTTAGGATAGAATAAAATGTAATATGAAACATTCCTCTTCCATTATATTGTTATGAATATCATACCCGGTTCGGTACCGGATTGAGCTCTGGAACGGAACTGTTTCGGTACCGGGTACCGTTTTGGAAAAATTTTTAAATTTATAAAATAGTCCCTAAAATTTTTTAAAATTGCAAAATAGTCTATATTGGTATATTATACAATTATACTGTACACTCTACTAATTTACCGTTTACATCATCTATATTTTAAAATTATTATTTATTATTAATTTTTTTATCTAACCAAAAAATTATTATTCGGCTTTATTTTCTAGCGAAACCCGTTTTTCAAGAAATGTAACTTTTCAGTTCCGTATCTTGTCCTGTGTGCAAGTTCCCTCACCTTCCCTCTAATTGTCATTATTATTTACCCAATTTTCTAGAAATGTAACTCGTTAGTATCTTGTCCCTACTCCCTATGTGCAAGTTCCTTCACCTTTAAGATTGGCATTATTGTTTACCCATTTCCTAGAAATGTAACTCTTCAGTATCTTGTCCCTATGTGCAAGTCATTCACCTTCCCTCTTAATTCTTAAAACCTCTCTTTGTTATGGTCTAGAGAGGAGCCAAATAAAACCCAACAAACACTTCTCTCTCGCTCTTTTCTTCTCATAGTTTACCGTCAGATACTTTTCTTCTCTCATTTAACAACCTAGCTTTTTTTTTTTATATTTCGTTTTTCTCGTTGTAGCGCTGTACCATGCAGTATTAACACAAGCAAGCGATCTTTTTTTAGGGGACACTTTTTGTTGCCCCTTCAAGGTCTCGTTTATCTGTTTTATATATTGTTGCTCGCCTCTTGATTTTATAGACTGTTGCTCAACTTGTGAGCTGAAGAACGAGGATCAATCGCGGTCTTTGTTCGAGATTTCTCTCTCTGATAGACCCAACTGGCAACAATTCCTTATTTGTTCTTCTGGGTTCTTCTTTGGGTACCTTGTTAACGGCATTTGTAAGGTGGGTTTTGTTTTTCTCGTGTTTTTTGGTTCTATGTCTTGGGTTATTTTAACAGAGAAGCAAGAATCGCGAAGAAGAAGAAGAAGAATGAAGAAGGCGGGAGAAAAATTAGGGATTTAGGGTTAGTTTTTTCAAAATTGCAAATAAGTCCTTAAAATTTTACATTTTTTACGGTACTGTCCGGTACCTTCCGATATTGGCAGTACCGGACAGTACCGACCGGAAACTACCGGTACCGGCCGATATTTCAGGCCGGTACCATGGTGGCCGATTCTGTTCCGGATCCCGGCCGGTACGGTACGTTCCGGCCGGAACCACCCGGAACGGAACGAAATTCTGATCACTGATTCTATTTCATTATAAAACCTCCTCCTAAAAAAGAATAATATTACATTCCATTTCATTCTATTATAAAACTAAATATAGCCTAAGAATGACATCCATTTGAAGTGGCCATCCAAAGGTTAATTCAATAAACAAAGACGCCATGAGAAACATAACCAAAATTTAAGATACCAATGCAACCTAAGAACATAGCATTAAATTTAAAGAAGGGTGACAGTGATTGCTACTGAATGGCAATGCTATATGAAGGCCAGTACAACAAATAATGAAGGTCCAAATTTGAGCCTAGACATGAGCTGTGCCTTGAGTAAATTTAGGATCCTCACATCTGTACCGTCCATCAGGTCCAATACCAAAACCTTTTGGATCCGCAAAAACATTCTCTAGTAGCTGGCTGCGTGGGGGGAGAGGGCTCTCATCTGCAAACTCAACAGCATCCTCAACTATTTCATCTATCTTCTTCTCGATGGCCTTGAATTCTGCTTCACTAGCTAGGCTCTGCTCAATCATAAATTTCTTCAAGGCTGTGATGGGATCTCTGGCAGCATACTGAGCCTTCTCGGCTGCCAACAAAGAACAGAAAGCGTAAGGGAGTGAAAAGGTGATGCACTCAAGGTCATAATAATATCAGGTCTCCAATCAATACCAGTGTGACTAACATCAAAGCAGCATTTCAAGAAATAACAGACGATGCAAAAGCAAAGAAATGAGAGAAATCAAGGGATTATCATGGCAATTTCACATTTTCACTATCCTGCAAATGCTGGGATCAATCAAATCATCTTAAAGGTACATACAAGAGTTAAGCTAGAAAACAAATCATAAACTATCTGAAGGGGATTCAGGGATATGATAATTTTAGCTACTAAAATGCAACTTCAAACTTTATGGAACAGCAACATTCACTGAAGGCATTCATATGAATGAAATAAAAACAAACGCTCACCTGGGTCACGAAGCTCATCGGGATCAGCCAATGAGTGTCCTCTAAATCTGTAAGTCTCACATTCAACCAAAGTTGGCCCTTCTCCTCTTCTAGCCCTTCCAACTGCCTCCTTAGCCACCTCATTTACCTTCAAAACATCCATCCCATCAACATGAACTCCTGGAATACCAAATGCTGGACCCTTCTTCCAAATCTGCGGATCTGAGGTTGCCCTCAAATGGGACATTCCAATTGCCCACAAATTATTCTCTACAACAAACACAATTGGCAATTTCCATAATGCTGCCATGTTTAAGCACTCAAAGAACTGGCCATTATTACAAGTTCCATCTCCAAAAAATGCCACGGTCACTTGATCACTGTTTGCTTCCTTCAAAACTTCTCTCCTATACTTCGAGGTAAAGGCTGCACCAGTAGCCACTGGAATCCCTTCACCAATGAAAGCAAACCCACCAAGCACGTTATGCTCTTTTGAGAACATGTGCATAGATCCACCTTGACCCCGGCAACACCCAGTGGTCTTGCCAAAAAGCTCACTCATTACAGCACGAGCTGAGACCCCCTTACTCAAAGCATGAACGTGATCACGGTAGGTGCTGACAACGTAATCATCCTGCCTCAAGAGCTTGATGAACCCAGTTGACACGGCCTCCTGTCCATTGTAGAGATGAACAAAACCAAACATTTTGCCTCTGTAATACATCTGGGCACACATGTCCTCAAAAGCTCTGCCCAAAACCATGTCCTCGTACAGCTCCAAGCCTTCTTCTTTGGTAATCAACTAGGTACATACATAATTGAATAAATAAAAGCAACTAATATGGCCAATTTTTGGTTCATATAATCAAACCAGAATTCTCTAACTCTGAGTCTTAACCTAACTAACAAGTTTTAGCAACCAAAAGAACAACCAGAACCTTAGTTAAATGCGAAAAATGCAACGAGAATGAACGAGAATTTGAATGCTCTGAGCCATGATTACCAAAACTAGAATGTAAAGGTGCTACATTTAAGCTTCAGCAGGTTAAACATGCTGTCTTTTCCATTTTTATTCGACACCCGAATATCAACCACCACTTAGAACTTAAGAGCACAAAACATAAACAATAAAGCAAATTAATAAAAGGGGGACTTTAAAGATGTAGAATTGGGGTACCGGAGAGGAGCTTGATTTGATCTTCTTCTCCTCGACAACATCAGAAACGGAAACAATAGCATATCGACGGTGAGGATTCGCCTGATTCAACTTGTGGGAACGGAGCTTGCGAGTGGATCCAAAGAAGGAGGGAGAATTCTTAACAGGATCAAAGAGAAAGTTCTTTTCTTGAGATCCGGAGGAGATCGTATTAACACGCAAAGGTTGAGTGAACTTTGTCGCAGAGAAAGCTGACGCCATTTTCAAGCTTTCTCTTTTTTCTTTTGGTTTGCGTTTGGAAGGAGAGCAAGTGAGAGAAAAAGGGTAATGAGAGGGCGAGTATAAGAGGAGAAAACGGGGCGGAGGATACGAGGAACAAGGGCTTAGTTATAATCGCGCTGTGTTTAAGTGTGGGTTGTGGTGAAGTGTAAACAGAGGAAGAAAAGAGGGTTGTGGTGAAGTGTAGACAGAGGAAGAAAAGAGGGAGAGGGGATGTTGTGGTGAAGTGATACAGAAAAAGGATTGAAAAAACTAAAAGAAGGCCACCCAACTCTCAACTACGCGTTTGTCTCTGCATTGACAAGACGTTGACAACTGGTTCTTTTCTCTATTTGGCTTAGTGAATTCAGTTAGAAGTTTTAACGTTTGTGGAATCTCTGTTCTTGAGACAGTTGGAAATTCGATGTCGTATGGTTTGTATTCGTTGCCATTCTAATAAACAGGAAGAATAAAGAAAAGAGATTTGAGGTATCAGCAAGTAAATAACATCCGACTTGAACAAATAAATTTGATGGGAGCCCTTGTGTCTTTGACCTCACTTCTCGTGAGGAAGCCATGTGCATTAGCTGATGAGGTTGAAACGTGGAATTGGATGAGGTTTAAGTCATTTTCAGAAACTAATTCCTGCTTTGTTATTTTCCTTGTGCTTTTCCTATCATAATAGGAAAAAGAAACTCCACTTGGAAATAGAAGAATGAGTGACACAGGGCACTTAGTAAACCAGCAAAATGAAATTCTTGATATGTACGTAAACAAATTAAATCTTTGGAGTATACTGGTTTTCATTGTGTACATCTTTTCACACAAATGGACATATAATACATTTCAATATGAACTTCCTGCACCAATTTCTCACTCCGCATGAAGCTCGGAGTGTTTAAGACAGAGCATGTGGCTGTAGCAATCAGCATACTTGATGTGCTGAATGCTGTTATGAATCACTTGTAAGCTGCTTGAATCTCTCACTGTACAAATTAATGTCAGTCATCTTGCAGCAAAAAGAGCTGACCAAAGAGTTCCATACTGATAGTTGTGGTAACATACCCTGGCTAATCATCTCCTCCAGCCACATTACAACTTCATATTGTCTGCCCATGAAGCAAAGACCCCGTATGACCATGTTATAAATATCAACCCCAGGCCTATATGATCTAATCAGCATCTCGTCCAAAAGCCTACTTGCTTCAACAAACCTACCATCTCTACATAGACCGTTCACTAGAACATCATAAGTTTCCTGGTCAGCAACGCAACCCACTTGTTTAGCCATTTTCTTCAAATACTGAACAGCCAACACTGAATTCCCTGCATTACATAGGCCTTTTAGCAAGATGTTGTACAATCTTACTGTTGGAACACAATTAGCCTCTACCATCTCCACTTCAATAACATTAACTGCTTCAGCAACCCTACCCTCCCGATACAATGCCACTAGTTTTGCTTCGTAAGTTAAAAGAGATGGCCTAAAGCCTCTTCCCCATGTTTCATGAAGCACTTTATTGGCTTGATCTACCTTACCTTCTTGGTAAAGATCAACAGCCATGGCAGTATAGCTCTTCAAGTTGGGGACACCACCTCTGATTAGAGCGTCATTAATCTTTTCTTTGGTCGCTTCTATGTCTTGACACTCACAGAGATCAAGAGAGCAATGATATCTTTTATGAGCCTTCAGCCCCTTCCTTAATATCTTATTAAGTACATCCAAGGCTACATCAACCTGCCCATTATCACATAAAGCATCCAAAAGGATTCTGTATATTGCAACATCTTCACCGCTTCCCTTTTGAGATATTCTCCAAAACATTGAGTACAGGAGATGGATTGCCTCATTCAACCTTCCATCAACACATAATCCTTCCATGAGAATCCGATAACTATCCCTACTAGGATAGCAACCTTGGTAATTCATCTCTAGGAAAATACGCAATGCAAGATCTGATCGACTTTGTTGACAAAGAGCACTCATAAGCAAATTCAGAGAATGAATACGCGACTTCACTTCCCAACGATAAGAATTGTCCAAGAAAAGACGATAAGCTGCTTCAAACTTTGAATTTTTCACCATTATATGCATAAGGGTATTGAAAGATTCAGTCCAATTTACACAGTTGAACTGAGGAATGGTACTAAACAGAGTTACAGCTTCATCCAATAGGCCAGCTTGAGCGTAGGTCTTGATTGCTGTTACAAATACCGAATCGTTGCACTCACAGGAATCTTCTCGCATCTGATCAATGACTTCTTTCATCTCAGTGATACGACCAGAGTTTCCAAGGATTCCAACCATCGTAGCATACACTGGACCATTGTGACAATAGTTGGGGTATTTGTCTTTTACTTCTTTGAAAATTTGTAGAGCAGTCAATGAATTTTTCTGGTTCCTGATAATCAGAGAGAGTTGAGTTGGTGTTAGAATCCTCGGCCATCTTATACTCATGACTGTAGGAACATTGAGCTTGTAGCCAAATCAAACTGAAAAATGGTAGATGGAATAGAATTAGTCAACAAACAAGGCTTGGCATTGGAGAAGTTATCGAAAATCACTACAACCCACAGAAGGGAAGAAAAGAAAATAAATGCAGAATACATCACATGAAATCCTAGAATCTCAAGCAAAAGCATTTTCAATGGAAAGAATTGCCACGACAATCCTCATAACTACAGTTGCAGATAGGTCCTCCAAGTTTGTTAATGCAGAGAAAATGCTCATGGGACAGCTAAATAAGTACAGAACACAAAAGAATCCTCCTATGGAACTCCTAGTAAACATATGGAATAGCATTACAAATGAATTTACAAACACTCGAAATGGTAAGAACCAAAGGAATTGTAACTATAAAGCACACGGTAACTATTCTATTCTATGAAATTACATATATGCTCCAATAAGCTCTAGCAATCCAGAGAAATAAGTTACAAGTTTGCATTGTCATACCTGAAATTTTCTCATCTACAATTTTAGCATAGCCACATATTTCCTCCACGTAACAGAATATCAACTTTGTCCAATTGCATTCCAAATTTTAACATAACCAATCAATATATAGTTAGAAGACTCCTTGAGTCGCAAAACTAACACAGACTTTTTCAGAAGTAGCTAACAGGTTACGGAAGCAACATAGTTAATTACATACAACAGAAAACAGTTTTAGTGCCTGGCATATACAAAACCTTTGAAGTTTACTGACGGCTACGTAGAAACATAGATGGAGCAAACGGCGGCGAAGAAGCTCTACGGCGATATCTTGTGCGGGATGAGAGGAGAGGACCACCGAGAATCGCCAGCGTATGTATAAGAAACGGAAACGGCGGGTTAAGTTGCCGTTTTGGACCGGGTCATTGGGCCAAACTTTCCAAGGCTTAGCAATAACTTATTCGACAAAAAATTAAAATAAAAAGGAAAAATGGAATACGCGACACGGCTTGACGACAACCTGGTGTTCGGACTTACGAGCCAAGTCGGGTCTGCATCGCCCATTCTATTCTTCAGACAGCCTCCGGTTTCATTTGGTCAAAAACAGGTGCCTCTCACTCTCTCTAATACTCCTTGATCTTTTTACGTAATTGATGTATCTATGCGGGCGGTTTTCTAAGATTCGTTTTTGGAGGATGTACCGAGGTGGTTGAAGAATTCGGGTGTCCTGCATTTTAGTTTCTGATTAGTTTGTGAGGGCGTCGGTTAAAAAGGCATCGCCTTTCATTATGGGTTTTTGTTTGTTTCAGTGGAACATAGAATCATAGATGTTATTAGGCGTGAAATAGCTGCCTTTGATAGATTCTTTGAAAATTAGGGGATTAGGTGCTTTTCTTGCAAATAAGGAAGCAGATATAATATTTGGGGAGGTCTGGTTCTAGGATCTACAGTACTTTTCCCTGGAGACTCAGGAAATTGTGGTCTCTATTGGACTGGATGCTAATTGTCCTTGGTTTTAGGCTTCCTTACTCTGTCATCAGGGGATGGTTAATCTGCTTGTGGTTGTTAATTGGTTTGTCTTGTTTTGTCTTTTTGAAGATAAAACTTGCATAGTGCAGCAATTGGCGTTTGTAACATTAGGTACATCAGTGCCTTAATGCAAATCTTTTTTTCGATCAATTACTTGCTACTTTTCTTCAGGATAAGAGATTATTTGATAAGGCTTATAGCTATCTAAGAGGAAAAAAGAATTAAGCTTAAGTTTCTCTTGTCTGGATCTTTAAGGTATTTGATTTTGCATAGCTGAGGAGTTGAAGAGGTTACCCCTTGAAGATAGGAATTCCTTCATAGCCCTTGACTAAATCAAACTTTGTTCACTAAGCTTTTTGTGGGGGTAGGTAATTAGGGTTGTTTTATTCTATTGCATCTCATAACTTCTTGTTATCCGCTATTTCTATTTTTTTTGGTTGCTGTTTAGTTTCTGAAACCAATTTTGATGCTTGTTAATTTTCTTTCCTACCATTCCATCGATTAAAATCAGATAAGAACACAGGCAACACTGAACAGCAGCAACAGTGTAGTAAGAGAGATGAACCGACCAGGTAGGATGAGGAGGAGGGATGACTCCGTGCTCACTCGAATGATCAGAACTGTTTTCACCTTCTTGCTGAACTCAGAATTTGAGATTCTTTTCTTGCTCTTCTTCTTCATTGCATTTTTCCTCTTCAAAGAACTCACGTCAAGGCCGGAGTACAACCAAATCCTAGTGAAGAAGCCCGATGGCATGGATTGGTGGCCTTACTAAAAAGAAGTGATGAGAACATATGAATTATTGTCAAATGCCCAACTAACTTCTTGTTAAAGAGATGCCTTTGGTAAATGCGAATATGTAAGTTAGCAGGATGTCTACAGAATATGGACAGTGGTCCTCTTCCTTGAAATATGCTGTTTTAGGCATCCAAGACTAGTAACCTTTCCAAACAATTTTATATGAGAGTGTGATTATATTTCCCCAGGTCTAGTGAATCTATATGTTATATAATTTACTGCATCTTCTTACTGAATGATTCTCTGCACTAATCTGTTGGCTGAAGTAAAGATCAAATGGTTTTGCATAACAAAACCGTGGTTCTTCACCGGGGTCGTAAATGACATTTTCAACATCTGAAGCTAAATATGTTTCATATTTGAAGCAAAAATCTGGATCTTACGGCAACCACTATGGTTGGATTTATGCAAAGGAGTAAAAATGGTGTAGAAAAGGTGATGTTAATTCTTGGTTAAATTTAATGTGATTGAAGGCAAACTGAGTTTTGAGCTTTAAATTTTATTTTAGCTCAATCAATAAAAAGAAATTAGTTCAATTTAAATTAAAATTTACTTCTCATTCAAACTTCAAGCAAAGATCTGAATTTTGTCCTTGTAGCCTGGGACCGTGGTTGCCATTTGTCAGGATCAATGATGCTCAAGTAAGAGCATAGAACTTCTATGATAGGTCAATGTATTTTCCAAAGTTAAATTTTCCCCTTTGGATTCTATTGCAGGATGGTAGTGGTACAAACTAAAAAGGTGCAAAGTCAAGCTGGTAACAGGTAGAGGGAGATTAGCTTTTAGGGTTGGATTAGACCTCTTTTTTAGGGGATTGTAGATGATAGCGACCTCTTTACTTAAGAAGACCAACGACTATTGTGTTGATGCACAAGTTCAGCAACTTTCAGACAATTCCAAATTACTCCGACCATGTGAAGGAGACTAGCATGCCCAACTTCGACACTGATAAGGGGCATAATGAGATTGTTGACTGAATACTTTTATTGAGATCCCATTGGATTCCAAACGACATAGGATCCAAACCCCAAAAGATGTGATTATGCAAATGACACGATTTGGATGAGAGGGTAATCCTGAAAGGAATAGATGACAGGCGATAATTAGTGTTTAAAATAGAATTGGAAGTCAATATTTGCTTTCTACCTAATACTACGAATACATGAATCGAAATGAATGTGCTATTTTCTCCTAAAGCTAACAAGTTACACGGATTTGTCAATGATTTTAGACTGAACATGTTGCTATATGAGAGATCAATAGATAATCAATTAGTGAAGTAAACTTTGTATCTCCAATGCTGGCTTCCTGACGAACAATTCGATGCAGATATTCTTGGATTCCCTTTCTTGTTATGCTATGTGATCAAGCATCTTCTTTTAAATGCGTGGGTGGGACGTTTCCCTTATTCAGTTTTCCCTTTTCGCTTTTGACCCTTTTGGCTTATCTTCATAAAAAAGACCACGTTTTGTACCAAACTTATTAGGTTGATGAATTCTGCTCAACAGCTGCCCCTGAGGCTTGCAAACCACCTTGTCCTGCTACTGTTACCCCTGTAGTTGTTGCTGTTTCCGTACTTGTCGCAGTCGTTGCTGTGGTACCTGAAGTCATTAATGTTAAGATCAGTCTATTATTATACAATATAACATACATGTTTGAAACATTAACGAGACTAGCACTTACCTGCTGTTGTGCTTGCCACTGACACTGAAGATGGAAGAGACAAGATACCTGTAGTAGAACCATAGCTTTCAGGTACATAAGGGTACTGTACTATTGATGGATAGTGAACTCCAAAACCATGACTACTATGTGCATATTGTGGATAGAATGGATAGTAATTCTGAAACATCCCAGGTGTCCCTGGCGCCGCGGGTGTGTAGTAAGGTGTAAATTGTTGACCTCTATATACACCATAGTAATTCTGCTAGCAATATAATACCATCACAATTTAGTAAAATATCTCTTCAGAGAACTTGCTGTGGATTAAGGTTTTATAACTCACCAAAGGATACACCGCTTCTTGTATATACCCAGAATACCTATTAGTTGATGGATAGAGAAAAAAAAATGCAATAAAGAAAAGTCCAGACAAAGAAATCAGTTTACTGTGATGTGAAAGAAGTAGACAACGGTTAGGTAAGGTCGAAGTCTGAACTATCGACGAAGTTTTTTTCTCTCTTACCCATATATTGAATAAGGAAACGGGTATTCACCGGTGTTTTGATGAATATAGGAGGAAGACGAAGAACCAGGATATGCAGGCGAAGTCACTAGTCCAGGCGCCAGTCTAAACCTTCCTGAACCTGCAACTTTGAGAGATTTTTTCTTTTATTAAATGAAAATGTAACTATTTAAATAGAATCAACATTTGAAGCCTGTACATGCTTCAGATGCATAACACACCAACATTTTCCCATTCAAACATTATCGTTTATGATTGATCATTACTGAACTGAACATTGGAGGGATGATTAACATTTGCATTCACAGTAGGCATTACGAAGATATATACCATCAAAGAAGCGTAAGAAAGAGACAAATATAGACATGCACCGTGTTGAGGAGTTGGTGGACGATTCTTTTGTGCACCGAGTGAAGCAAGATTGCAGTTTGCCCTCCTACCATCAATAACAGGAGAAGGATTTTGGCAAGCCCTCATGGCTGCTTCCGGATCCTTGAAAGTAACCTATCGGACATAGCAGCAAAACACCCACCTTTTACCATGAAAATGATCGAGCAAAAGACATAACGAAATAGCTAGGAGGCAAATTTAACGAGGCTTACAAAGCCATAACCCTTGGATCTTCCAGTATTCTTGTCTGTAATAACGACGGCTTCAAGGATCTCTCCAAACTGCTCAAAATAGCGTCTCATAGTATCTCTTTGCGTTTCCCAAGCCAAACCTCCAACGAAAATCTTTGTGAAAGTTGTGTCATTGTAAAGTCCTGGATTGCCACCACCAGCCACCGTCTGGAATGCCCTTTCTTGAGACATGACGTTATGAGTAGAATCCAAAAAAAAAAACAGATAAAAAACAAGAAAAAAGAGAAGAGAACCAAGAAAAAGGGCCACCGCAAAATAAGATGAAGCAATCCCCTCTCACCCCAGAGAGGCCAACCAAATAGGAAGGGAGAAAGAAAACAGAAATGGCAAAAAAAAGCCAGAAGAAAGAGCCGTTTGTTTTTTGACGATCACATCAATCAAGACTCTCCTTTTCCTCTCTCGCACACTCGTGTGCTCATGTTACTGTTAGTTTTTCTCCTTCTTGCGACCTGTTGTTCGTACTTCTTGTTCGCTGCAACTGCCACTTTTTCACAAGCACAACTCCTCAGATTCCTCAACAACGATCCTCGCAACGAGAATATCATTACTGTTAAGGGGGTGGAAGGAGAGAGAGAACAAGAAATGAAAAAGAAAAACCCTTCCCATAGATATAAATATTAGATAGACAAAAGAGGCTTGGAAGATAGAAGAAAGAAAAGGAAAGGACAAAGAAAAGCTGCTAATGGACACCCAGGAGGCCAGGACAAGTAAGGCACGGTTGTCCAATGAGATTACCGGAGGACCAAAGACTCCAACCTCTTTTGATGTATCAGCAGCATTTATTATTATTATTATATTAAATATATTTTTGTGCCCGTGTGGCGTGACTCTTGCTTCGCTGTACCCAACCTTCCATTTTCTCCACCTCTCTACTGCATGTTCTGTTTATGGCATCTGCGGGTCTTGGAGATATGATGCCTTGACCACCCTGTCCCCCTCTCTTCACCCCTTTGGCTCCATTCAACTCCCTCTCTGCAACTGCAGCTATTCCCGTAACCGAACCCACAAAAAAAAAAAAAAGCAGAGGCAATGGTCAATGGAGGTCAAGGCACCCCTTGTTTTGTTATTGAACTGCTCGGCTCTCTTAGGTAGATTACCAGACATCGGAAAGCAAAGCAACTGTTATTTTTAGATTCACTTGATAAATCCCAAATAAAATATTTCAATTTAAGCAATTAATAATAATTTTAAATAAATCAGTAATATTTAACCATTATTTAAAATTAAGCTGACTATTTTATCATTTTATCATTTAAATTTAGACACCCTTGATTAAGAAGATTGCAATTCTCTTTCCAAATTTAGATTTGGATTCCCTTTACCCAAGAATCTTCATCATCTAATTCATCAACAATAAGTTGAAATTTCGGTGAGACATAAGATTTGAGAAGGTCCGATAGTATGCAACATTAATTATATCTAATAGAAAGACTATTTTCGATAAACTTACATGCTTCAAAACGATACTATAAAATTCTAAATGGATGTGCATATAAATTAAAAAAAGTAATAAAATATTTAAATGCAAACAGCAA
>JAOSBM010000204.1:17380801-17393620 GCA_027568955.1 Erythroxylum tenue | reverse complement strand
TCTAAATCATCCTTTCTATTTCTTTTCAATTCATGAATTCTTATTTCTTTATACATGAATAATCATGAACAGTTCCTTAATTAATCAAAAAGGTTCGGGGCCCAACATAATCATTTCAAAATAATCCAATCATTTATCTCAATTATTCATATGATCAACATATACACAAACATTGCATATCACTGTATTAACACAAACATTGCACATGTGACTCCATTTTTATTTTTACTTTGTTGTGACCGAGTTACTATTTACTGTCCCGTATCTATTGTAGATATTGGGCTTATTTCATATTCTGTCTCGTATCTATTGTGGATACCGAGCTCATTAATAACTGGGCCTATGGCTCTTTGTGCATATTTTTTTTCGCTTTAAGCTCTTTTTCACACTGGTCACTCTGGCCACAACTCCTTTATCTGATCATGCATAGCAATGTGATGGAATGCTTCAATTCACATAATATGCTACCAATAACTTTCATTCAATGTGAACATACATTTATCACATTCATCGGATCTGAGTCCAGCATTCAATATTCAGTTGAGTACACATTTTCCATATTCACATATAATTAGAAAGCACTTTCAATACAATCCCGAATATCAAACTCCTCAGACCATCAATGTCTGGAATTATCACAATTATTTAAATAACAGTTCAATATCTAAAAGTTAATTAAAAACAATTCAGTCATAAAGAGAAAACATCTAAGTTAACTTACAATACGCTTCAGGTAAGCTATAGCCTTGATGACCTGGCAATGTCTGGATGCTGACAATCAATTTATGCTTTTTTAGTCAAGCAATACACACATATAGTTCACACATTACGAAGTTGATCAATCATATGAATATTCAATCATGCATATATATATGTGTCATGTTTAATGCATACTCAATGGACCTTTTTGGGTATGTAACTATTCATAAATCTTGACCATTCAAACATGATATTTTGTATACTATCATTTTGCAATCAGGTTTGTACTTTTAAGTAAACTTGATTTACTCCAAATTCATCAACCATACTTTACACTTATCCTTGAACATTTTCATTATCAAAAGCCTCTTATAACACACACACAATTGTTTCTTTAAATCTAGAATTTTAGCAAGCTAAATCTATATATTGACCAAACTTTTCCCAGCAATGTATATTCATACATTTACCTAATTATCATTCATAAATAACCCATGTTCTTCAATGCTCATTCATCCATACCTTATAAACATTACTCATGTCCTTAAGATCACATTTACATTAAAAGAACTCATTTATTCCTTTAACAAATCATAATTTCCAGAATTGAACTCAACCACATCAAAGCAGTTCATTCTTTAGATAATGACATCAATTAATTACATAAACTTATCAAGCTCTTAACCAATTAATCAAGCAACAATCTAGGCTCATTCCTAGCCTTAATCAAATCCAAATATACCAATTTAGAGTAAAATTTCTAAGCTAGTTCAACATGTACACAAGGCTGAAATTAAAATTCCAGAATTTATCATCAACATCACTAATGTGTGTAACTTTACTACTTTCAATACTTCACGAATTTTACAAGCTTAGAGACATCACTAACACCTGCAAATTTCCAAATTTCATGTTCTTTAAGGTTACTTCATTTCAGGTTAATTTAACTTTCATATTGGTTACACTAAGGCTTACAAAATTCTGCTCACTTATGTGATTACCAGTCATTTTTTAACAAACACACCTATGGCTCTAATTTTCCAGATTTGAAAACACCTTAATAACACTTATCTTTAGTATGGATTCCTGATCAATTGTCCATCAAATCCCAACTTAAATCATCCATACAACATCCCATAAACTACTGTTTTTCGTATATGCAAAAATAGAACAGAAAAGTACCTATTTATTCTTCATTTTCCAGCACATCTTCAATATTAACTTCATATACAATCTATCTCAATTCAACTATCATAATCTTTCTATTATAACATGCCATAAAGATCAATACTTTAATTACTTTTTTAGCTCAAGTTCCACCTCAATTCATCAAGCTAACCTAGCCCTCTATGCATGGATGATCATCACAAATTCAAGGTAGAAGTAAAATGATTTCAGCAAAGGCAAAATGGTGATAGCAAATTATAGCTATCTTTGAGCAGATTTTTGTGTGGAAGAAGAAGAAGAGGGGAGAAGGGTGAATCTTTGGGTAATAATGCAGGTGAAAGTAATGAAAAATGGAAGTATCATAAGCAAGCTTCAGTAGTTACTGGAAAGTCTACAGTAGCTACGTCGTGAGGTTGAGAGAAAACTAAAAACGGTTATTAATTTTTTGGTTGAAATGATTTCTCTAACTTAGTTTTAAGTATGTTGGCTCAAAGGATGAATGTTGCAATTTAATAATATTTACAATAACCTTCTTATCCATTTGGTTGATAATTTATTGTAAAAATTAAGTGAAATATTTATTAAATGAATAAAAAATGAAAAAGAATTAAATTATATGATTAAATCATTTTACTATAAAAATTGAATAAAATCCTTATTAAATGAAAATAAAAAATAATTGATTTTATTAAAAATTGTGAAAAGCCAAAATGACTTAGAAAACATCATTTTCAACAACTTTCTTGAATTATTTTATTATAGAATTAAATAAAAATCCTTATTAAATGAATTTAGTCCATGTAATAAAAATGAAAACAATAAATTGATTTTATTTGAGATAGGGAAAAAGGAAAAAGAAAATAAAATGACGTCAATAACATGTATTTGCAACAAATCTTTTAAAGCATAATTTGGTTAGCGGAAAAAGAATAATCATGTGGGGCCTACATATTCTCAGGTCTCAACGCAGCTATGTCAATAGCGCTTTACCAAGTCAAACATCATCAAACTCTGAGCCCAACATAGAATAGATGACAGCCGGTAAAAAGAAATAAATCTTGCCGGAAATTCCCAAACTGCCCTTACCTTTTCGGTTATTTGCTGATCTTGTCCGTCGAAGCGAGGACAACACGAGTCATTTACGAGCCAACTCTTGTGGATTACCCATGCACCCGCACGAACCCCGATTTCACTTTTTATAGTACTTTCAGCCTTGTCCCTGTAACTTTTAAATCTCTGTGCCACTCGCTCCCTATGAGTTTCCGTTTGTGCGTTTCTCAAGGTTATAATAAAATTAACATGGCTTTACTCTCCACCTGTCGATGAAAAGTCTTCGCCGGAATCAGAAACAAACCCTTTGTCCCGAGTCACCTGAAATTTGCTTGCGCGATACACCCGGAAAAAAGTTTGACTTTAAGTCTCTGTTTTTGTTGCAAACAATTAGTGGACCTTTTTTTTCTTGGTTACTAATTCAATGCTAAATCATCTTATAATCTTTTCATTTAAATATCAAATCTTTTTAAAATGTAATCAAGATTATAAAGAAACATATTTTAAAGCAGTTAAAACTTCATTAAAATTTAAAAAAATTGTAGTAAATGGCTATTAGTCCTTCCTTTTATTGCACACGAGTACTTGCTGTGGTCTGTAGACTATACTGACGTTCTTTGAAACACGAGCCGTCACAGGACTCTTTTCTTCTTTTTTCTGACAACTTCACGATTTGCTCATCATAGGTTTGCTCATCGTTGTCGAGCTTCTCCTCCCTCCTTCCGACCTTCAATTGTCGCAACGCAATCTAGTAGGTGCTCTTCCACGTAAACCTCCCTCTCTATCTCTCTCTCTCTTCGTAAACGGAGTTACCAGTTCGTTCATTTCTTGAAGATCAGTCTGGGTTTTGTTTCTTGAGTTGTTCCTTTTTAGTGCTTAACCTTTTGCGTTTGGTTTGAATCCGTTCCTTGTGATTTAGTTTGGCCTAAGAATGTTTATTTGGGAATGGAAGTGGAGTTGGCGTTTGTGTTTGTTTTAGTAAACTAGTAATTAAAGACATTGATTGATAAGTATTTGTCTCTCTTCTTCTTCTTTTACAGTTTGTTACCTTCTCACAGATTTCACATCTTGTTCTTCGATTTGGGCTTCCGATGTCTCTCCCTTTTCTTCGGTTTTAGCTGTAAGCTTCATTTTCTAACATACCCATTAAGCTTTCTACTGTTGTTGTGTTGTTTTAGCTATGCGATCGTTGTTGATGTTGTAGTCTCTATGTGCTAGTCATAGAAGTGACTAATGTTCTTGGATTTTCTTGGTCTTTGAGTGGGTTAAATTCAATTTACAGCTGCTGCAGCTTGTTTTGGTTTCTATTTGTGATAATGGGGAGTACTTTTGCTTTCTTGGGCTTGGTAGGTGTTCATTTTTAGGGTTTTGAGTGTTCTGTGGTTGATAGATAGATGGGTTTTGGGTGTTTAGTGTTATAGATCTTAGCTAAGGATTGGATGTCTCTACATTTTGGCTTCATTTAGTAACATGGGATTATTTCTACTGTTACTTTGATTGCTGGGAGTGTTGCTTCTGTTCTAAGTATATCGAGGTAATTGAGACTTTTGATAACTTATTTCTCTTAATTGAATATAAGAGAAACGAAAAAAGAAAACGATGGTGTACCGGCGAGTTGATATTTCATAACTTCAAAACTTGGTTCGCAGGGCTATTTGAAGAAATAAGACAATTGCTGGATCAAGTATGAAGAGGAAGCATCTTTATCAATCTGAACATCCATTTGATGATCACCGTAACGATACCTTATTGCCCCTCTTTTTTCTTTTGCCTTTGCCTTTGCCTTCTTTATTTTCCATTTTTTTATTTTTGTGATGTTTCGGGGCTAAGACCCTTCAGTGAATTGTAGTATGGTCTCGTCTTTCTACATCAGCAAAGAACTGAAATTACTGCATTGCTTTGATAATGCTGCTATGATCTTAATGCTAGTTCTATATAGTCAGCGGAGTAGTTAGAATGTGGAAGTCCCAAAGGGGCCTGCATGTCACAAATCTTTATATGATTGGTTGTCATCATTTTAGCATTAAGAAATTCTAATTTGATTTGATTATGTAGAATAGACTTGAATGAATAGATGAAGTGGTTATAGTTTCTCATTCATTTGGTGCGGCTTGAGTAATATGTGAGTTGTTTTCTAATTAACACTTCTGGGCACCTCCTTAATGAATTTTATCTGACAGCCTTTGAGGCCTCTCAGAGTGGCTCATGGGAAGGTGTCGAGTTCATTGAAGTTAGGGATGGAGCTATGACCATGAATTTCGCAGATAATACTCAACTAACAGCAAATAATGGTCCTTATGCAAACATTCGCATAAAGTCAAGGAAGGCAACTTTATCTGACTGCATTTGCTTTTTGAGGCCTGGAGTCGATGTTTGTGTGCTCTCATCCCCTCATGATGGAGAGGACTCGGGGAAAGAAAATTCAGAACCTGTAAGTTATGTTTTGTTGTGACATTGAACTGAATGATTAATTTGTAGCTTGCAATATTTTCTGCATGGACTATCATATTTCCTGCACTTTAAAATGTTGGAATTCCTATATTGTTGGTTATCTTACTTGCTTTATTTCTTGTGTAGCTATGGATAGATGCTAAAATAAGTTCTATAGAGAGAAAGCCTCATGAATCTCAATGCTCATGTCAATTTTTTGTTAAGCTCTATGTTCACCAAGGACCTCTTGGTTCAGAGAGAGCAAAGCTTAGTAGGGATACTAAATTAATTGGAATTGACCAAATTTCCATTCTTCAAAGGCTTGAAAATTATCCTTGTGAGGGATTGTCGTATCGCTGGAATTCATCTGAGGACTGTCCTTTAGTACAAAGAACTAAGTTATTCTCGGGGAAGTTCTTGTCTGATCTGACATGGCTTCTTGCGGCATCTGTCCTTAAGAAAATTGCATTTGTTGTCAGATCAGTGCAAAACAAGATTGTTTATCAGATTTCAGAGTGCAAAGATGACCACAGTTTGGCAAAAGCTGTTAAATATCAAAATTTTTTGAATTTCAAGCTGGAAAATGATATTTTAACACCTACTGTGATCCAATTTGTTCCTGCTGATACCACTGAGGCATCATCAATGTCTGTTATAGATGAGGCCAAATCATTACCATTGGGTATGAACTTGCGAAGATCTAAGCGTCGAAATGTACAACCTGACCGTTTCCTAGGCTGTGACATTCTTCCAGAGACAAATGTTGGTTGGGTGCGAACCCTACCATACACGCCAAATAAATGGAAAGATGATGAATTGCACATGCCACTGTCCTGTTTGTTTGGTGCACGTACTGGTGGTTCAGAGGAACATACAGTAAATAAAGCAGTAGTTCATTCTCCGAAACTTGAAACATTTGAACCTCTTACTGTTTCTGCATTCAAGTCTAGATTAAAGAAGCTCGAATCAGGTGTAGCCGAAATACAAGGGCATGAATCTCAACTTGCCACTGTTCCTATACCTACGAAAAGCAACCCGGCAACACTCAAACAATTTGATACCCCTGTTAAGACTTCTGTCAATATGACTAGAGGGACAAGCCAAGTGTCTTTCCTTTACACTAGTACAAAGAGTTCCACTGCTGCACGAAGGAAGAATAACTTCGAATTGGAAGATATGGTATTTGAAACTGAAGTGGTAGGAAGTGCTTCTTTTACCAATGTTGGAAGTGCAAAATACCGTTCCTTACAACCAAAGACGGATGATTCTTGCAAGTTAAGGACTTGGAAGAAGAAAACTTTAAGTGCTGGGTTGTACAACAAACTCATACGTTCTTACATGAAAAACATGTATTCCACAATCAGGTCACAGGAAGAGCCACCAATAATTGACCAGTGGGAGCAGTTTAAGGCAAAAGACCAGATGTATCAAGAAGAGAAAATGAAACCATCCACAATCGAGGACGAGGGTGAAGGCTCAGAAACTGAAATGTTGTGGAGAGAGATGGAAATGTCTCTAGCATCAGTTTACCTTTTAGAAGAAAATGAGGTATAACTGTCAAGTTTCACTCAAGACACTATATTGTATTGTAGGTACATAATGATGCTGAAATAGATATATTCAGATTTCCAATTGCACGATTTGGATATCTGTTCCAAGAAAATATTCATACGTACTGTATGTTTCATTCTTTATTGCTCATTCAGCTTGGTGCAAGGATTCTCAGGCTCGAATTTCAACTCAGACCATGCAAAACTCGGGCAAATATTGCAAGCACGAATTCAAAGTGGATGAAGAAATTGGAATCTTATGCCATATATGTGGCTTTGTTAAAAGTGAAATAAAATATGTATCAGCACCATTTGTAAGTAAAAGTCTATTTCTAATGTTTTTACTATAGTTACTATACATCTTGCTCATCTGTTAGATAGAACAACTGTAGCATGTTGAAATTCTTAAGCTACATTTGATGAATGGGCTGATGAGAAAGGGTCTTTATATACATGTTATAATGTGAAATATATGCTATATTTTCTCTATAACAAATGCTCCATGGTTACTATTTAATTGAGGCATAAGGCTATTGAAGCATCATGATATCAGTGTTACCATTTAATTGAGGGATAAGGCTATTGAAACATCATGATATCAGTGTTCCATATGGTTTACTGACTGCAATCCTTTTTCATTTTTCCAGGTGGAATTCACTGACTGGATGATGGAAAATAAACCATGCATAGAAGAAGATATAGTGCTTGAGCAAGAAGAAGGGGGTTTGAATCTTTTCATCAATCAAGCTTTCTGTAATGACACGCCTTCATCAGAAGAAAACGAGAATGTTTGGGCCTTAGTACCTGACCTCAGAAAGAAATTGCATTTACACCAGAAAAAGGCATTTGAGTTTCTGTGGCGAAATATTGCTGGTTCTTTGGTCCCAACACATATGAAAAAAGCTTCAAAGAAGATAGGAGGATGTGTTATCTCTCATACTCCTGGAGCTGGGAAAAGTTTTCTTATCATTGCATTTCTTGCTAGCTACTTAAAGTTGTTTCCAGCTAAACGACCTTTGATCCTTGCTCCAAAAACAACTCTGTATACCTGGTACAAGGAATTCAAAAAATGGCAAATTCCAATTCCTGTGCATCTTATTCATGGCCGTAGATCATATAGGCTCTTCAGGCAGAAGTCAGTGACGTATCGTTACACTGGTCTACAACCTACTCAGGATGTTATGCATATCCTGGATTGCTTAGAGAAACTTCAGAAGTGGCATGCACAACCTAGCGTTCTTGTAATGGGCTACACCTCATTTTTGACATTGATGCGAGAAGACTCAGACTTTGAACACAGAAAATGTATGGCCAAAGTGCTGCGAGAAAGTCCAGGGATCCTTGTTCTAGATGAAGGTCATAATCCTAGAAGCACGAAATCAAGGCTGAGAAAGGTTCTGATGAAAGTGCCAACTGATTTGAGGATACTTCTCTCAGGTACTGTGTTTCAAAATAATTTTTGCGAATATTTCAACACCCTGTGCCTGGCTAGGCCAAAGTTCATCGTAGAAGTTTTGAGGAAGTTGGATCCTAAGTTCTCGAGGAGGAAGAAAGGGAAAGGAAAAGCGCCTCATTTAATGGAATCACGAGCAAGAAAATTCTTCCTTGATAACATTGCAAAGAAAATTGATTCCAACATATCAGAAGAAAGGTTGCAGGGTCTGAATATGCTGAAAAATATTACTAATCGTTTTATTGATGTATATGAAGGTGGAGCTTCTGACGGCCTCCCAGGTTTACAGATTTACACAATATTGATGAACTCGACGGATATACAAAATGAAATTTTAGTGAAACTTCATCGATTGATGGCCAACTGTCCTGGGTACCCTCTGGAACTTGAACTTTTGATAACACTTTCATCAATACATCCTTGGTTAGTCAAAACTTCAAACTGCGTGAACAAATTCTTTACTCAAGACACATTGATAGCAATGGAGAAGCTGAAGTTAAGTTTCAGAAAAGGGTCCAAAGTGATGTTTGTTCTACATCTTGTAAATCGTGTTGTCAGGAATGAGAAGGTTCTGATATTTTGTCACAACATTGCACCCATAAACTTATTCATTGACTTGTTTGAGCGAATCTTTAACTGGCAAAAGGGCAGAGAAATTCTAGTCTTGACAGGAGACCTCGAACTGCTTGAAAGAGGAAGAGTTATCGATAAATTTGAAGAATCTGGTGGTCCTTCAAAAGTATTGCTTGCATCAATCACAGCTTGTGCTGAAGGCATTAGTTTGACTGCAGCTTCAAGGGTAATTCTCCTGGACTCAGAGTGGAATCCTTCGAAAACAAAACAGGCCATTGCAAGAGCATTCAGGCCAGGTCAACAGAAGATGGTGTACGTGTATCAGCTCCTTGCGGCAGGAACCCTTGAAGAAGACAAGTATCGTAGGACGACATGGAAGGAATGGGTTTCAAGTATGATATTCAGTGAAGCATTTGTAGAAGACCCTTCTCGTTGGCAAGCTGAAAAGATTGAAGACGACGTACTTAGAGAGATGGTATCGGAAGATCGTGTCAAATCATTCCATATGATCATGAAAAACGAGAAGGCTTCTACGAGTTAACTTGGAAGATCTTTTTGTCGTGCCAAGTAATGGTGATTACTTCAAAATGATGTCTTCCCTGTTGAATTGCTGCCAGCAAGATGAAAATATCCAAAAATAAGGTGAACGAACTGCCTATTTTTCTTTTCTTTTTATCTCATGAAAAAATGTCTTTCGATTAAGATTTCCAACTTATTCTCTTTCCCAATTATTGATCTTTTGTTGAAAAAACAGAAGAAGTAAGCCTATCTTCTTAATGGCTGAAGCTTGAATTGTAAAAATGTCTTGGGTCCTGTCCTCAATCGTCTGTTCTTGACGGCTCATAACAAGCTCCAGAGTCCATGGTATTCACACTTAGATTGTGTTAGAATTTACAATGGGCTTACGGCCCACACGAGAAGGAAAATTAGACCATATACAAGCCTAAGTGAGGTTTCATCCTAAAAGCAATTGGTGATAGGTGGAGTAGTCCACTAAACTTATATGTTGATCTTCTTTCCTTTCTTTTTCTAATGTGGGACAAACTCTCATTCTTATATTTCAACACATCCCCCTTACGTGTGGTTCTAACACGTGACATAATCTATCATTCAGAGGTGTTAACGACTAACATAAGAGCAACTTGCTCTGATACCATGTTAGAATTTACAATGGGCCTACGGGTTCACACGAGAAGGAAAACTAGACCACATACAAGCCCAAGTGAGGTTCCATTCTAAAACCAATTGGTGATAGGTGGAGTAGCCCACTAGACTTATATGTTGGTCTTCTTTTCTTTCTTTTTTTAATGTGGGACAAATTTTCACTCTTATATTTCAACAGATTGGGCCAGTTTTACTTGATTAATGGTTAATTTTGTTACCATATGTATAATCTGTTAATATACTACGTGTATGCTTCTTAATTGACAAATCTTGGATTAGCCAACCGACGGAAATGGTAAACTGCAGAGAATGTGAATTAACTTTGCAAGGACTAAAAAGGATTTTAAGAAAGTTAGCTCAGTTGAACTTGCACAAATGCCCATCAACCCCACCCCATCCGCTGTGTTACACCTACATAGCTTATAAAACTAGTAGTTGCTGATATAATATAACCCCTAAATTTTGGAACTGTCCACTAAAAACTCTATTTAGTGTTTGTAAGAGTTGCAAAAAATATCAAAAGCCCTGGATAAGCATTCATCATCTCTGCAACTGTGTAAGTCTAACAAAAAGTTACATGACAAAATCAACGTACGTTTTGAAAGCTAAACCAACAAGGGAGTCTTATTTTTGTTAGTTTTTAAAATTTAAACTTATGTTTACATATGGATTGATTTTATCATTTAAAGCTATCTGATTCTTGTGGAGCTCCATTACCTTAGGGTACGTACCGGAACACCCTGTAGGCATTCCGGTACATATCTTATGATAATGACACGCTAGAACAGTCATTACAATCACTTAACATGGCATCATCTATCTTTATTCTCTTATAAGACATCATAAGGAAAAACGCAATATTTAAAAAATCCAAATTCTTCCTTTCATTTCATAAAAACCAAATATTTACATTGGCAGTTTTTAATATCATCTAAATATGTACATCATCATATCTTAATACAAAATATGCTACATGAAAGGGGAAATTACACAAAAAGTCTATCTAATCTTTCCAATCTCAACTGATCGACCTTTGAGCCATATCTTCTTCACAAAAGTACAAGAATATACTTCTTGTAGCGTTTCTCAGTAGCTAAAGTCCTCTCTCGATCTTGAAAAGTCAACGTTACAATTTTGGTGGGTTTTGTGAACTAAATGAGGTAACCATCATCAATGGTTCACTCAATTCTTACCTCACAACAATGCACATAACATATGGTCCACATCTTTGCATAAAGCATCACCTAACACTTTTAGAACAATAATACCATTCATTTCATGCATACAAAAATACACATATCAATCGTAAATGTAATGCACATGAGACTCACTTTCACTAATTATTATCGTTGTGACTGAGTGCCTTTTTACTAGCTCATATTCCTTAGTGGATATCAAGCTGTGTCAAATAATGTCTCATATCCCTTAGTGGATACCGGGTATATTCACAACCGAGTCTAAGGCTCTAATCACAATATGAGTTTTAAGCCCTTTACACTGGCGACTCTAGTCACAACTGCCTTTATCTTTTATGCATTTATATAATGGATGCTTCACATTCTCATATTATCAGTCATTCACATGAATGCACATTGACATTTGGATCACATTTATCATTAAACCCAAGGTCTGGCATTTAACAACATTGTTGAGCAACATTTATTTTGTTATATTCACATTCAAGTAACACTTCAATATCACATTCACATGTATGTATATGCAATATACATAATGCATGTTCATGACAATCCCGGGTATTGCTATATTATTCTCATCACGTAAACATTCATATTTCCAAACTCACATAAGTATCATGTATATTTATGGTTTATACCTCAATAAAATCATTAGAATCTAAATTCATAATCCAATGAATCATTTTAGATTTTTCCAAAAATTGACTTTCGGGTCTACTATTCTTAATCATTTAGACAATGTAAATACGGAAATTTGAGAACACTTTCTTCTAGAAAATTGTTCTCCTATCTCGTAATTTTTTAATGACACTAAGATCATTCAATTTGGTTCAGTATTTTGAAAGTTATACTTCAAATATTTTCGGACTGTTCTTATACTAAAATAGTGCCCTGTATTCAACTTCCATCTAGAAATTGAAATTCTTAGAGACCGAATTAAAATTTGATTGCTTCAGACAATTTGTAGGCCTATGTCTCTAGTTGACTCCAAATTAAAAATCATTCCCTTTGGATGACTACAGAACAAGATATTGTCAAAATACCAAAGTATGTTTAATGAAAATACTCCATTTATCAATTTTTCAGAACTGTTCATCATTTTCATCCCACATTTATCACTCAATCTCTCCCAAATGATTTCAGGTGGCTAAGATTTTTAGTGAAGATGTAGAGCAATGTGTTATGGGTCTGTTGGTTCAAATCCCACTACAGTTCCATGCGACACAATCAAACGCAAAATTCAAAATTAACCACCAACACCAAAAACAGAACATACATTCACCAATTTCTGCATATTTTTCTACACTTCTCATTTCTTTCATTTTTTTCTACACTTAATCTTATTTACATTCTCCATTTCCATTTCACCCTTTCAACTCCCATTCAGCTCAACACATTCAAAAACAACTCCAAATCTATGCAGAAGCACAAACATCAAAAACACCTAAAATGTCTTCAGCGACTCCTCAGCTGCTACAGCATAGTCCAGTGGAGAACCTCTTCTCCCTTTCAGCTCAGCAGGTCTCACTTTTCTAGC
>JAOSBM010000204.1:17360391-17371426 GCA_027568955.1 Erythroxylum tenue | reverse complement strand
CATTTATAGTTATTAATAAATACTATAATAAACTCAATAATGACATTTAAACAATGTTATGAAAAAATCACTTTTAACATTTCAAAGCTGTTACAAAATACATATCTACAACAATTTAAGGATATTAAAAAAAGTTAATATATAAAATTTTAAAAATGTTACAAATAACTAATTTATAGCATTTATAAAATGTAATATAAAGACATTTATAGTTATCAATAAATGTCATATTAAACTCGACAATAACATATCAAAACGGTTACTAAAGCATCATATCTTTAGTAACATGGGATGTCATATCATACTCATTAGTGTTACCATTCATATTTAATAGCACTTATCACCTGTTATCGTATGTCGTTTTTGTTGTATCTTCACTTGTGGTTGGCTTTACAGTAGAATTATCAAAAGATATAGACCAGAAGTAGATTGAGTACAATTTTGACATAGTTCATATATGACGAAGAAGCAATCCTTCATCAAACTCCTATAGTTTATTCTTTTATAACTCTGAAACAACATAAACAAATTGAAATGAAATAAAAACTCATTGATTCATTGTCTCTATGGAACTATACAACTGTAGGTAGAAATCATATTGTCATGACTGTCACGAGTCAAAGTGCGGTGAGAGCTACACTCGTTAATTTTTTTTAACAAGCTAAAGAAATATTGTAATGCTTATAACATAAAACTAAATAACAATTAATCACTATAAAATCACAACATAAGAGGTATATTTTAATGAACTAACAAGGCTAGGCTTTGAGTTGAGTTTATACCAGAAGCATGCTGAGCAAGGAATCCTTACTAAGGTCTAATTCATGGTTTCTAGAAAATAACAAACCTTATTAAACCTTTAGAAAGATGGAATATGTAAAGAACAAATGCAGACCATGCCTAATATAAAAAGACAATGAAAATTAAAAACAAATAATCTAACTTGGACACAAAAAATTAACGTTCAAATAAGAAAAAAGATGAATTACCTCTTCATCCACCACCAAAATACAACCTCCTTCACACCATACCAGATGTTCTAGTTCTCTAATCTTCTACTCCATCAGTAATTTCAACGGCAACTGACACTAATCCTTAGACAAGTAAACGATCAAACAATACATCTTCTTAGTCATGAAGAACGAAGACTATATGGTATTCTGCGAGATAAGAAGTCAGAACCATATCCAATGAAGATTTCAAAGGATCATTATACTATCTATCCGATTACAAGCCAAACAACAATAAAGATTGTTCTAGATATTCAACCAAGATGTTCAACCCCCATAATAAATGAAGAAAAAGGAAAGAAGAAGATGTTTCCTGAAGGGCATGAAGATGATCTTACAGAAGAACAGATTCAAATGGCTGTGAAGAACATAGACGATGCATGTAATGCAGCTCAACCTGTAGGTGTCTATGTATCACATCATATATCAAGCACATCAGGAAGTCAATTTGGAGTTTCTACCAAAGATGAAAGTTTCAAGGTAGTTGGCTCTGTGACAGAAGGAAGGTATAGAAGTATCACGGTTGAAGGTATCAATATCAATTTAGAAACCTTTATGCATTTACTTATGCATTTCAGACCCCTAGGTTTCATACCTTCAGTCAAAAATGTGTTACACCTTCTTGGACAACCAATTTATAAACTACCCAGACCTGATGATCTTGATCTCCCAGAAGGAAAACAAACCTTCAAACTACCCTCAATCAAAATAATAGAATTAGACGTCTTACCTAGAGAAGCATCTGTTGTTGAAAACCTTAACCATCTGTTGTTGAAAACCTTCATCCACTTAGTGAAATTCAACAAGATCCTAATGTTAATTCGGAGTTCTTGAAGCATTTCATCAATTGGACTGAAGTTAGTCATAAGCAGAAGGAAGTTCAGGAAGCCTTAGCAAAAGATATTGAGGAAATTCATACTAAGGTTGATGAATTGGGTGAGTTAGTGGGTGATCTTCACGAGGAAATAGCACTTCTACGTGTTTCTATTGAACAAGACCTCAAGGTGATCCGCACTAATTTTCAACATATGTATTCTAAAATTTTGAAGCGTCTAAGATGAGTTATTTTTATTAATAACAAATAGGAGGAGAAGAAGAAAAGAAGAAAAGAAGAAGTCAAGAAGAGAAAAGTGAAAATATTAGGAAGCATTGTATTTCTTGATTTTATTTGTCTAAACAATATTTGATTTTATTTGTCTGAATATTTTCTTATCTTCTAATATTATGATTATTTGTTATCATCAAAAAGGGGGAAATTGTTAAGTTAAGAAGACTTCACTTCTGTTAATTTTGATAACAATCAAATAATAATAATCTTAGAAGTGTGTGAATTGTTTTGATAAGTTTGTTAAGTGTGCAGAAAAATATAAGTGAAACGAAGTCAAACCCAGAAGATACATGGTCAATGCTAGAAGATACACGTCATCACTAGAAGATACACGTGACACCAGAAGAAGCGTGACAACAGACGAAGCGACACCATAAGAAGTGTGACAACAGACGAAAAGACACCAAAAGAAGTATAGTACCAGAAGATAGAAAAGGAAACTATTCTAGAACGTTAGGCAGTTAGTTAGTTGGAGTTAATTATATGACTTAACTAATAACGGTTTCTAGAAGATTCAAGAAGCAGTTTCTCAAGAAGACAGTTGAAGACTTAGGCTATAAATATCAGCTTGAGTCGTAAACTAAAAATAATTTTTTTACAAGAGAGAAAATTAGATTGTACAATACTTAGAGAAACTTTGTACTCAAGTGTGAAAGAAAAAGAGCGAATACAACTGTAACGAGAAGCTCAAGCAACTTTTTTCCTAAAGAAAGGCTAGAGCCTGGAGAGGCTAAGAAAGTAGATAAAGAATACTTTGTGAGAGAGACCTGAAGAGGCTCTGCAAGTGTAGAAAGAATACTTGTAAAGTTGAAGAGTATAGTGAAATCTCAGACAAACACTGAGGACTGGATGTAGCTCAAGGTTAAGGGTGAACCAGTATAAAATCGCGACGTCTATTCTTTAACCCTTATCTTTTAATTTTCTTGTTGTTAGAAGAGTAGAAAATAATTTTGCGATTACATTACTCATCAACTTAAGTAAATTGTTTTGTGATTATTTGAAATTGTAAAGAAATCCAAGAAATTTCTAAAGATTAATATTTGTGAAGAGTTTACACAATTCAACCCCCCTTTTTGTGTATTTTACATATTATACGTGATTTCTATATTATCAAGTGATTTACTTCAACATCATTAGGCCTACTTTGGGAATGTTAGGATCAATCACTATTAAATCTTAAATAAAAAACTTATAAGGATTTGTTTCTATAATTGCATGCCTTGACCATCAAGAATATAACCAACATAATCTAGAACATTGTATATCTTAGCTAATCTCTCTCACCAGTCAGTTTGATAATTACCACTTTTTTATATTCAGAATAAAATCTATAAGAATAAAAAAACAATAACATTGAGGAAACGATAACATTGAGACATTCATAAGTAATTATATTATATATATAGAAAATTTCCATAAGCCAATCTAAACTATAATTGAATATGGTCAATAGTACTAAGTCCTTCGAGTGGGAATTGACTTTGATAAGCGAGTGTAGTAAAGAAGTTAGGTAGCAAATATTAATTCTTGGAAAGGTAGTTAGCTTAGGCTCATAGCATAAAAAAAAGGGTAAGAAAGGTGATTCTTGATCTAAAGATTTGAGTTATTATTGTAGGTAAAAATGGATTCTTTCTTCAAAAAGGGATATTAGTAAGTCTAGCAAGTTTAAGCAGAGTGAAAAGTTCACCCAATAAAGGCGTATGAGCCTTTTGTAACATCCCAGATCACCGGCTTATAGATATTGTCCGCTTTGAGCCTTGACCCAACCAAGCCCTCATGATTTTGCTTTTCCCGAGGCCTTCCCAGGAGGTCACCCATCCTAGAGCTACTCTCACCCAAGCACATTTAACCTTGGAGTTCCGATGGGATCCGGTGCATTAGGCCATAGAAAACGCGTCTGTAAGGGAGAGGTATCTTTACCCTTATAAGGCGTACTTCGTTCCCCTATCCAACCGATATGGGATCTTACATTCTCCACCCCTTTAGGGCCCTGCCTCTTTGGGGACTGGCCTAGCTGGCACAACGGTTCAGGAACCTAGCTCTGATACCACTGTAACATCCTAGATCACCCGCTTATAGATATTGTCCGCATTGGGCCTTGGCCCAGCCAAGCCCTCACGGTTTTGCTTTTTCCGAGGCCTTCCCAGGAGGTCACCCATCCTAGAACTACTCTCATCCAAGCACATTTAACCTCGGAGTTCCGATGGGATCCGGCGTATTAGGCCATTAAAAATGCATCTGTAAGGGAGAGGTATCTGTACCCTTATAAAGCATACTTCGTTTCCCTCTCCAACTGATGTGGGATCTCACACCTTTGATGGACCAAATTCAAGATAACCCTAGACTAGGCTTCCGTTTAGAAAGAATATAAATGCTTGCATGAATTCGAGAATAGGGATCTAAAAATGCATGAGCTAAAACATTCACGTTATTCTCTAGGGATCTAAAAATGCATGAGCTAAAACATTCATGTTATGCTCTTTTCTAATAGGTAATTTCGGCTAATCCTAACCTATTGAATAATTCTAACTACTAGAATCTCAAAAAAGCCTTTCTTTCATTTCTTGAGGATATATAAGATGAGCTAGATCTTTAGAAAAATGGATTCTTATTTAAAGAGTGCATAACTGTATGAATAGCTCACATTAACTAATCAATTTGGGATCCAAATCTTTTGCCTAGGAAAGA
This sequence comes from Erythroxylum tenue, assembly GCA_027568955.1. Taxonomy (NCBI): domain Eukaryota; kingdom Viridiplantae; phylum Streptophyta; class Magnoliopsida; order Malpighiales; family Erythroxylaceae; genus Erythroxylum; species Erythroxylum tenue. The sequence continues at coordinate 17,366,620 of JAOSBM010000204.1, read as the reverse complement.
TTCCTAATATTTAAAATGCTATGTTAGTTAAAGGTTGAGATATTAACGGTCAATAAATTAATGTTACTTGTGAAGTATAGAAATTACTAGGATCGCTTAGGAAATCCTACAACTAGAAACCAATTTACTTTAGAATTTAGAAAAAAATGGAGTTGTGGTTTTAGGATATTAGGTAAAGAGGGGTGAAATTTTAGTTATTAAATTAACACCTCAAATAGAGAAAGACTCGTCATATGTCCCAGAGGACTTATTATTACGAGCCATACTCGGCACTCAAGTATTTACTTTAAAGGGAACCTATTTAAAACTACTTATAGGTGGTTGGGGTTCACGTTATTGACGTGAGATGAGTTCAAAAAAGGGGTGGTTCTAGTTATAATCTATAAACAATTCATATTCATCCAATTAATCGGTAATCTATCTAGTTGTAAAGTAAATGATTTATCAATTCATATTTAATCTTTTCTTCAATTTGGAATATAATTCAGATTAAATAGTGGTACAAATATATTTGTATATCATAATCTTAATCTTTAGAGGAGATATCATGGACACATAAAACATTGAATAACAATATAAGAAACTTTGGTGGGTATATATTCCTTTTCTTAGATTATAGCTTTGATTAAGCATTTACACCACCAAAAATCCTTCTCTGTTATCTCAATATTTCCCTATTTGAGAGGAGACATTATGGACAAAAAAAAAAGAAAAACATTAAGTAAAGGATTAAGAAACTTTAGGTGATATCTATTCCTTATCATAATCATAGTTTTTATCATGAATTTACATAACCAAAGTTCCTTTTCTTAAAGATCTTAGTATTTATCTGTTTACCTAACCAAAGTTCCTTTTCTTCAAGATCTTAATATTTTTTTGTTTACCTTTTGCTTGCTTTCATATAAATATATTTGTATATCATAATCTTAATCTTTAGAGGAGACATTAGGGATTAAAAAAATATTAATAGAGGGAGGAAATTTTGTAGGTATATATTCCTTATCATAATCATAGTTTTTATTAGGAATTTATACAACTGTAGTTCCTTTTTACATTATCTCAATATTTTTTATTGATCTTTTTCTTGCCTCAATACTTTACTAAAATTATGAGTTTTTGAATGTATAATTAGTAGAAATCAAGAGGAAGACATAAATAATGATCTTGGTTAAGTTTTATGTATTATACATAATAGATAGACATAAAATTAGAGTAATGGTAGGACACAATGAGTTTTTGGCTTACTTATATATTTTATAATGGTGAGATAAGAAATTAAATAATATTTATTATGAAAGAAGAATAACACAAATAAATTTAAATTGCCAGAGGCAGGAATAACAACAGAAGTTTGAAAATATATGCCATGTCACTTGGTAGGGCTCAATAAGCTGACACCCATATGCAAAGCTTTAGTCCTGCAGTGTTAACATTCATAAAGATGGGCCCATGCATTATAATAGACCTTATGCATTATCATAATAATTGGAAATTAGAACACATGTCATATATGATCCTAACAATTTCACAATCATTATGAATGTAAGATATGAGAAATTTCTTTATTTTAAGTCAATACCATGTAAAAAAAAAATACTAAACTATATAATAGTCTATAAAAATTTAACCATTAGTTTTGGACTTATAAAGCAATACAGTGATTAGTTCAAAATTACTATGACTCCTTCAATATAATACGATTACTATTTAGGAAAAAAGTAATGAATGATACATCCTAAACAATCATTCATCGGAATACATCCACTAAGCGATTCTAGGATAATTTATGGACATTATTAACTTAGTATAATTGTTTGAAGTTAAACTTATAAAATGTTTACAATTTGGAAACAAATGAAAATTGTTATGTGTCATCTCAAACGTGTACATTACCAAATGACAAACATGTTTTACCTACTAATTAAATCGAATGGAAGGGTATCTAAGGATTTTAATACTCCTTTCATTGGAATTGAAACAAGTCTCCAAATTTCACTCCAAAACCTTTGTAACACCCAACTAATAACATCAAAAGGTCAATTGTATATATGATCAATCATTTAGTAATATAATGCAAAAAAATATTTTTATCAAATTACCCGTATCAATACAATTTTACTCATGACTAACATGCTTTTTATGTTTTTTTTATCCCCTCTATTCTAGATTTTAACTTTTTTTCTCTTGGCCTCCTAGAACACAATTTCATATTAGCTTCTTCTAATAATTATACAAGCACTTAAAAGTTGTTGTGTTATCACCACCATAACCAAGGGTCTTATAAAATGCCACTTTTAACGAACTCGTCCTAGCAATAATGATATCATCATCGTCATGAATGTTACCAAACTGTTCAAATTTTAACCTAGTCAAAATCTTGACCATTTGATTACATACAATCCTCATAAATTAAAAAATCATGTAGCTATAGTTTATTAGTAAGGGAGTCTCACTTAATATTACTATGTATAAGCCAATCACATTTCAACTTGCACCCATCTCCTTCACCTCATAAATCTTAATATTTCTTTCACTCGAAGTTTTGCTCATCTTATAGTATATTAAACTTGTTAGCTCTTCTTATACAATACAAAACATGGAATTAGTGTATGCCTTCTAAAACTCCTTATTAATATCAAACTGCACCACTAATGATACACTAATCCTTGCATCTCCATTCTTATCTTTCTTTCCTCCCTTTATAGCAAATGCAAAACTATGGAATCATATATACTTTTGTTATAAATCAAAAATCATTTCCCAACTATCAAACTTCATTCCCACTTCAATACCACATTTGTCTCAATGTCCTTGACCCCATTACATAAGGTCATCACTTCTAAATAACCCATATTGTTCTCCATTTTATTATTCATCTCTATTATACCATCAATGTTATACAAAAAATACCACAATAGTATTCAAAATAAATGACTAACTTATACAAAATTTACCATTATATCATAAAACAGTTACCAGTATATGTTTAATGGTCACAATTAAACATACCAATATTTAGTACAGTAAACACCTTGGTTCATTCTAAAATGAATGAGTGCGTAAGCAAGGACCATCTTCTTCCTTGTTCTTTTTAAACTCTACTTTTCTACTCACTATGCAAACTTTCACTAAAATCAAATACCAAAAAAGTTAAAAACTTGTTAATTAGATAATTTTGTTTTACATTTAACATATATTTTACAACAAACCATTAAATCTCTACTTCTTATTTCTCATAGCAACATTACGATTTCAAACTCTTGCACATTTTAATGCAATTCTAAAAATACTTGACAATGCACCTTATTCCAACCACAATACTCTCATCTTTCATTAAATTTGATAGTTATTACTATTACATCATGGTAATGTTTGAACATGGTTGTGTTATTAAATGTATTGAATTATGGTATACTTTGTGTTAAGGCATGGTATTCCTTCTAGTCATTCAATATATTCACATTTAAAAGTGTACGTCTTACTTGTCTATAATGAATGGTATTTTTTTTGTATATAAGTATGGTGTTGAATTGATAGAGTACTAGAACAATTTATATTAAGGTAGGGTACAGTTTTTACCTAAGGATAATATTCCCATTTTCACTAAATTTGTTACTTAATTAAAATGCACAATGTTAACTTTATTTATAATAGTGGTATTGAAAATATCAAGTGTTAGCATAGTTTGCATTGAGGTGTGATATTCTTTCCATTCAATCAATATATTCCCATTTAAAAGTGTATGTTTTTTCTTATTTGTAATGAATGATAGTATATTTTTTTGTATAGATATGGTATTCAATATATAAAGTACTAATATAGTTTGTATTAAGGCAGGGTATGATTTATACTTAGAGATGGTATTACCATTTTTCACTAAAACTATTTTTTATTTTAAATATGTCTTGGTAACTTTTATTTATAGTTATGGTATTGAATGTCATAAATTCTGGTATACTTTATATTAAGATATGGTATTCTTGCTATTTATTAAAAATATTCCCATTTAAAAATATGTCTTACTTATTTGCAATAAAGGGTGGAATTTTTTAATGTAAATGTCGTATTGAACAGATAAAGTGTTAGTATAGTTTGTATTGAGGCAAAGTATGGATTGTTGGCTTATGCCCTATAACTAATTAATTAATTGTAGTTTAGTGACAATTATTTAAAAGTATTTTGAATCTTATACATACTTAGATGTATATGATAAAGTACTTAGGATAAATCTATATTGCAAATGAAGATGTGACGAGATTTTTATTGCATTCATATATTATTCCTAAATTGTTCTTAGCCATTGTTTTATAAGAGTGGACATTAAAGAATGTAAAAAGACTAGTACATGTTATATATTTTCTTATGAAGGAATTAGTCAATCTCAAAGAGTATGGATATATTTAAACAAACATTTGGGTGCTTGTTAAAGAAACAAATTCACTGAGTCAGCCTCATATGAGAAATCCATTTGAAAAATTACTTGTATGTCTATTTAGATTCTCATTGTAGTGATTATATAAGTCATCATTTTGATACTACTTATGACTTATTCTAGTTAACGATATTTTAGTCGATAATCATTAGACATAGCATGAACAATATGGAGGTAGTTGAGTGATTAACATATGATTCATTACTTTAAAGTAATTAGGGAGAATGTTCCATCGTTCTCGATTAGTATTGATTCGACAAATCCTTAGTCAAGGTGAAATAACACATTATAAAATAGTTTACAAATTTCATTAATTAAATCAATTACTAATAGTGGGCAACTAATATGATTTGACTCAAATAGAGTAGACTTTAATTCTATGCTTTATTTCTAATCGAAACATTGTATAATGAAATGGTTAAATTATAAAGAAAAATTATGCACAAAAAGGTTATTCAAAACTACTTTGACATTCTTAAATATTTAAGTAATCATAATGTGTTACTAGACATCAATCTTTATCTATAGATATAAATTATTTAATTAGATAATTAAAGAAAATTTAAAGGAGATTAATTTATATAATCCTATATATGATTTAAGCTTATAATTTATATCCATTGCCAACATATTTGGGAACCTAATAGGTCACACACAAAGAGCAATTTTAAGAGGCAAAAGATATTTTAATCAAGTTGGGTTTTATTATAAAGTTTGAGAAACTTTATGATTAAAGATGAGATATTTAGTAAATAAGGAACAATATGAGATATTGGATCTTATTTGGATATAATTGGTATTTAATTAGAATTATTTATAATTATAATCAAAGTTTAATTGAAATTATAATTTAATTTCAATTAAGTTACTAAAATTTCCAATATCTATTATAAATAAGCTTAAGTTACTAAAATTTGTTACTCATTTTAAATACATCATAGTAACTTCAGTTATAGTCATGGTATTGAATATACTAAGTGCTGGTATATTCGATATTGGGGCACGATATCCTTTTCATTTAGTCCACATAATCTATAATGCATGATGAAATTCTTACATAAATGTGGTATTAAATAGATAAAGTATTAGTATAGTTTATGTTAAGGCAGGGTATTGCTTGTACTCATAGGTGGTATTTCGATTTTCATTGAAGCTATTACCTATTTAAAACATGTTGCAATAACTTTTATATATAGTGGTGGTATTACATGTATTGGGTGATGATATAATTTATATTAAGGTATGGTATTACTTCCTTTCAATCAATATATTCCCATTTTAAAGTATATATCTTGCTTATCTATAATGAAAGATGATACTTTTGTAGTAAGCATGGTATTGTATAGATAGATTACTGGTATAGTTTTAATTGAGTCGGGGTATAAATTGTACTCAGAGATATTATTCCCATTTTTCATTAAAGATACTACTTACTTTAAATACATTATGATATATTTATAGTTATGATATTAAATGTATTAAGTGTTGATATAGTTTATATGAAGACATGATATTTTTTATATTCAGTCAATATACTCCCATTTAAACGTGTATATCTTGCTTATCTATAATGAATGATAATAAATTTTTGTACATAGAAATAGAATTGGATAAATAGAGTATTAGCATAGTATATATTAAGGCAGAGTATAATTTGTACTTAAAGATGGTATTTCGATCATAAAGTGTATGTGGTACTTATTTTTAATAATCGATGGTACTTTTTGTGTATTAGGCTAGTATTATATGTATTGAGTACCCATATACTATAGAATTGTTTGTACTTAGTTATGGTAT
>JAOSBM010000204.1:17344658-17358034 GCA_027568955.1 Erythroxylum tenue | reverse complement strand
TATTAGGTTTAGGGTTTTACGTAGGTCTGTATACGTGCATGGGAGTTGTTTCCTTTGACTGGGCTCGTTGACTATTGAACTTGGGCCTGGGTCTAAAATTGCCGACTCAACCAGAGTGAATAGCTAGTTTTTAAAAAAAATCATAATTGATATATTTACACTTACTTTGTATTATCAAAAACAAAATATTTTAAACATTTTAATATTTTAAATCTAAATTGACAATTACCTGCCACGAGTAGCCAGCTCTCATAGGACATAAGGTATTTTTCATTTTAAAAGGGGAAAGTTTTAGACTAGTATGTTAAATTTTGAGTTTTAAGAACTTTCGAGAATAGGCCTTTGGACTTTGGACTGACATATAAAATTAAAATTTTAGTATAATTATAATAGGAAAACTAAATTTTGTTTGTCTCCAATTGAAATTACCACATTCTCTCCAATTAGATCGAAAAATCCATAAATATATGTGAAAAAATTGCAATTTATGTTTGTTATTCACATTATTACTTAAGAAATTTAAAATATTAATTTCACATTCTTTTATTTTAATAGTGTAAATTTTTAAATCATAATTAAAATGATAAGTAACTTTTTATGAATTAATTTAATGTGTAATTAATGAATTCTAAATTTAATTATTCCTATGTTTATTAGGTTTGTCATTTTGTTAGAAAGTATTCGAGTTAACCATTCATCTGCAATTGAAGTAAAAGTAATTAAAAGAACTTAAACCACGGGAGTTTGGGGACGAAGTTCTAAAGTTTTAAATTGTAATCTTTAAACCGGGCGATTATAAGCCTTAGTGCTTAACTTTTTACGATAAACAAATTCAGATTCCCTAGTTTCAGACAACACATTTACTGTTTGACTTGTTGAGGAACTGAGCAAAACCAATTTGAGATTATCACTGACTTCCTCAACAATTTGATTCAATTTTCTGGTGAATTGTTTTAAATTAAACGTTTTTACACTTTCATTTTCTTCCCCACTCCCAGGTTACCTAACCAAGGAAAAGCAAGGGAAAAAGAGAACCAATCAAGAAACCATGGAATCAAGAGATGGTGAAAAATCAGGATCGAGCTCTTGTGAGCATATATATTACTCAAGGATAAAACAACTTGGTAAATAGGAGTTCATTCCACGTATCCTGGACACCAGGCAAACACCAATGGACACAATCCGCATAGCTAGCAGGATTGGCAAGCTTTTCAGGAGTCAATGGACTCCATTGCTTCTTGTAGATTGACGTATGAGCATCTCTGCGGTAGCTCGAAAGTTGGGTTATATTTAGAAAGGAGATTGGGTATTTGGATTTGCTGAATACTTCCCCAATTACTTGCATTATGCTTTTTCTAGTATCTGATCCCCAATACGTAGAGTTATCAATCATTGTGGTTTCGTTATAGCAATTTAGCCCTGGTTTCCCACCCCAATCTATGCTCCTGCAGAATTTCGTTTTATCCAGAATCAGAACTTTGTAAACGAAAAATAAGCAAAAATACACGTACCTGTCATGCGTAGGTGACATGCTGGTGAAGAAGACCCTTGTCTTATTGGGATTCATATTTTTTCTCACCCACCTCAACATGCTTTTCATTGCCATACGATAAGCGTCCTCGGTCGTCACCTCCACAATATCTTTCACTTCATCTTCAAAAGACCCTTGCCTGCACATTATTACAAACAAATATATCTCAGTTTTGGCCTTGGATAATCCATCTTTTCAAGTTAATAACTGAATATTTGTTGGAAAAAAGAAAGGAAGTTACAAGATCTTCATGTCGATTCCAGTCATCCACCACACGTAGGTGTTAAACACCAAAATGTCAACGCCTTTCCAATGCCGTCCGTGCTTGTTAATTGAACCTTTCCTTACTATCCTATCCGACACCCTATGAACAATGGCGTTATCTGAATTTGATTCAAGAAGAAATGGTGCCCAGTAGAACTCTATCGTCGCATTGTACTCCTACACTCGAAGTAGAATGAAAATTTTCGAGTAAAATTAACCAAACTTTTCGATTCAGTTAATTGAAAGAAATGAAAGCACAAGTCATAAAAATTACTATGGCTACAAACCTTGGCAGTGAAGACCGTTAGTGAATCGAAGGTCTCCATGGACTTGGCTCCTTCGGGGATTAGTCTATGGAGAAGACAGATCATTGAGACATATTGGCCACGGTTCAATGAATCACCAACAAACATCATTCTCTTGTGTCTCAGTGTCTCCAGCATCAACGAGGCATTGAAACTGCGACCAAAAATTTATAATTTTACTATCTAGTATTTAATTCCACAATTGAAATAGGAAGTATATATCAATCGAAAGTGGTTCTTCTCTCGTGTTCTTCTGCGTCACATAACTGAGTTTTTGTGGAAATGAAAGAGACTGCCTTGAATAACTAGCAAGCTACCAACGAATAACACATTTCTGATAATATCCAGTATACTCAGTGTAAGGAAATACCTGGGAAGATCACAACCATGCGGTTGCCATCTCCAAAACTGATAGTCCTTATCAGGCCTGCCATGCTCCTGACAAGTCAACTGTGGCTGTATGTATGGACACTCCGACTCGTCATAAAGCGGCCGAGTCAACTCATCCCTCACCCACGTTCCAATGAACAGGTCGCAACCTTCCGGTGTCCTCCCTATTGAAAATGGCAGTTTCTCCCACGTCTTCTCTAACCATCCCAAAACAAAACCCAACTCACTGAATCTCAAAATTTTTGAATCATAACTGTTCAAACATATCAAAACTATGGTGAATATGTATAAAGTAAAACTATCATGATTAGATTTATGAGGTCAACTCACCTGCTCTTGAGGGTACTTCAACAACGCCGGGATCTAGGTCACCAAGGAGGCACATGAAGTCTCCCCAATAGAGGATGGCAACGAAGATAATGAAGGCTAATAGACTGAAGATATATGGAGAAAGACGAGACTTTCTCATCAGGATTGAGGACGAGGCTGACAGGGGTGGCTTCATATTTTCTTTTAGATTGTGCCAATAGGATTACTGATCGATTGCACGTTATATCTTAAGAGCTTCTTGAAGCTGTTACGTAGGTGTTGAGTAGATATAGATGGTATTTAGGTCGGCGGGTGAAAAATTAAAAAAAAGGCGTGCAAGCAAAAGAAAAAACATACCCCACGGTTTGATTTTGTGTTGTACTGGTACAATCAGACCTGTATCTATGACCGCATTGCAGTTTATTAACAAACTTAATGGTGGAAGATTGTGATCATCTCCTCCACATTTATATATGCGGAGAGGAGAGTTGTTGGGTACTTGTTTTGCCAAATGCCTCCATCGCCATCAGAAATAACAGGTGGAGAGTCCAATGGTTCGATTTTGATTTTATCTTTTACTTGTCTTTCTTCCATAAGTGTTGTCTTTAAGGAACAATTAGCAGTTAGGATTTAGGTTAGAATAATTGTTTCCTTTCCATTAATTTAGAAGGTTAACCAATTTTAGTTTAAACTGCATTATTAAAAAGAGGACTTTGGTTCCCACATATTGTATCTTGTTTTTAGTAGGAGTTGGAGTATCTTGTATTGGTGTGAGAGTGAAAGGAAACAATCTTGGAACGAAGATGAGGTAACAATGAATAAATAAATGCAGTGGTACGGGACGGCATAAGATTGAGTAGGAAGAGACTTACCTTAGAAGCAAAGGGTGTGCTCAGTGTTTGCCTATCGTTATCTCGAGACAGGATTCTCTGTCCATTTTACATGCTTTACATGTATTGAAAGGGTTAGGTATCGTATAATAGACATTGAAATAAATTATATTGTCCCAACTTCCAAATATTTGTATCTTAGAATAAGTTACAAAGATAAAAGTTCAAATATATATTTTAATTATAATCATAATAAAAAACTATATTCAATATTAATAGGGTATGAGATTTAATACAATACAATATTACAACTCCGGTCTTTATACAAAATTTAACATCTTGTTATGCATGAGAATACATCAACATCAATCATGATGATTCTGAGAGAAGGTGAAGAATCTGGCCTTCTTTATATAAAATTTTTAGGTGAAAATTTGGTGATATTTCGGCTTCAAGTGGTTGTTGAAGGAGTAAGTGGAAGCCGTGGGTCGCACTACAGGCTCTAGAAACATTTTGATTCGAGGAGTGGTTGAGTTGTACTTCACAACATATAATTGTAATATAGTTGAGTGCATTTAAATTTTTATTCAAGAAATAGTAAGTAGAGTTATTCTTTATTATCTAGAATAGCATAATGCTTCAATGGTTTTTCTATTAGGCTTCTTCTGTTGTTCGTACCAATTATAGACAAATAGAATAAGCAACGCATTCGAGTAAAATAGCTTAGACTTGAAACCCGTCAATTTTGAGTCCAGATCTTCTGTCCAGTTTTATGATGTTTTATTCTGTCTCATAAATCTCAGCCATTCATTTATGCGGAACCCGAGTTCATTTATGCGGAACCCACGCGAGACCTACATAAATAAATGGCTGAGATTCATGGGACAGAATAAGACACCATAAAAATTAAACAGAAGATCTTGTCCCGTCAATCCTATATCATTTTAATAAATCATTTAGCTATAAATTTAAGACCACAAAACTACGTTAATAATAATAAGTATTGGCCTAAAACATAACAAAATATTGGTGGCTTTATATATGGTCTTGCATTTGGGACAAACATCACTTACAACCTATTACAGAGGCATAGCTTTAGCTTGTCACTCAGCATCAGTTGGAAGTGAAGACCCTCTTGGAGAGTTATGTTCAACATGATAATAATATGACAGTGACAGTTGCGGTAGAAACCTTCGAGGTCATACTTGGATAATTAGCTTGTTTTAGTTGGAAGTAGCTTTAACCATTCGACGAAAAATGGTCTCCAAGTTCTGTTAATTCAATTGCTTGGGACAAAAATCGGAGGTTGCTTGTGTGTCTCTATCAACCGCCCATTACTATCACCTGCTATGCTAAGCTTTCCTCTCCTCAACAACTAACGGTCCTTTACCTTGTAGTTTGTTATCAAAGCAACGTCCTCTTTCCAAACTAACCATAACTCCTGGTAGCAGATTCTGGGACAAGAAAACGAACGACTAGAGCTGCTATCGGAGGTTATAAGGTAAGATGTACCCTTCTTATCCGAGTTTTTAAACGTAAAATCAGTAGGCAAACCTCATTCATCTCTTTATATTCTTTTTTCTTAATTGATCTTTTGGTTGGTAAGTTGGAACGCCTTTATATTTCGTTCTTACATTATATAAACTCGAACACAGTTGGCTTCACTTAGTGAAGTTCATAACCTGCATTTTTGGTTTCTTCGAAATGGTAGATATCATGCCTTATGTCCTGAATATAGATGACAATGAAGCTTCAAATTCGGTTCGAAGTTAAACTGATAAACTTCAAATTGATTAAGCTTTAAATCAAGCTTGAAAGGTACAGCCCAGCTCAGCCCAAAATCTGATAATTTTGGTATAAAACCTAGACTCCGGGTCAGGCCTGGACCTTGTCATGTATATATGTCCGTTTAACAGTGGCCTAAATTCCACGTTTGGTTAAGACGAGAGAGGGAAACGAGAGAAATTTCACGTAGAAATTGTCTTGGGGATAGGATTAAGAAAAGATCATGGGAGAAGGCAACTTCCCAAAGAACAGTATGTAAGTGAAGATTCAAGAACCAGAAAGAATGCTAAAAAAAGAAATGGTTAAGGCATCGAACTCTGCACAGAAAAAGCAATTAAATGAATGTTGCAAAACAGAAGAGGGGTATGCAAGTTTGTCACTTTCTAAATATTTTAAAACGAATAGAATGTGATCACAGAGGAAAGAACTCGAGCAAAAATGTGGAAAAGGCTGTAAAAATGTCAACGAAAGAGTAGTTTTGCAAAGAATTTTGTAGATTTCAAGTCTAAGTTGATAAGACAATTGAGATTATACCACCGGCCACTTGCCTGAAAATTTCGCAGCTCTGAACTCTGATGTCTCATTACTGATTTGCATGCAAATATGAGCTTCTGCTTTTAACTAGCTCAAAAATTGACAGCAGAATAGGAACTTCGATGTCCTTCAGAAGATCTTCTAACTTTCCTCACCAACGATGCAAAAGAACTCTGAGAAAAAATTACATTAGTAAGAGGACTGCTATAACTTTTAACAAATAGGTATTTGGGAAAATTGTAATTGGAATACCTGTATTCTCTGAGGTACTCTGCCCCAAAATTCCAAGTTTGGTATTATCTGAAAGAACAAAGAACCGTAATTATTTAAAGTTCACAAGACAGTCAAGCACCACTAAGGGCCTCATTCATAGCTAGTTTTACTTGTCATCAGAAATATCATTCAACAAAGTCAATGTACTATTTGCGAATCCATCAACATTTCTAAGCTACTCGACACTTAACAGATAGGCATTACTTTGAACAGTTTGTATAAAAAGAATAAAAAGAAAATTATAATATACTAAATTATGCATGTTAATATCTCTACCGGAATTGACCCGTGATTACAATCATAAAACATGAAAAGGAGTTATTTTCTCTGTGATGCCATCTACGTCACAACATTGTTCCATAAGTTTGATAGCTGCTCGGAATTAGGATCATGCAGCAAACATATTATGAATCAAACATTTTAGGAAGATCACTAAGATTCCACAGAAAGGAATTTCTATGCCAAGTGCAAAACGATATGGATCTACAGTTCAATATTATCAAATAATCAGAGTAGTTGATTGCATAAATGAAAAATCGAAAAAAATTCATAATTCCACATCAAACAGTTCAAACTATGAGTTAAAGGGCCAGAAAGAGGAAACATACATCCCACCCGCGTATTCCAAGGAAGAAATACCGATAGACTGTTCCCACCAACAGATATGCTCCAAAGAGACATAAGATACTGCAAAAGCAAGTGATTAGTCAAGCAAGTTGACTTCAAAACCATGAAATCATGACTTGATTGATGCGATCTATAACAAGGAAAAAGTAGAGATACACAAATAGAGTGACCCACATAAGGATTAAGATACTGAGCCAGCCCCATCCTCTCCCATGGACAGAAATTATTGTAGGACAACCAGAAGGATGCTTCAGTACTGTGGCCTGTCAGACAAACAAGCCCGAAATATTAAATGTAGAGCTTAGTAACTTCTTTAACATTTCAATCGAAAATATTTATCCAATAAGAAAGAAGCACTGAGAAGAAAGCACATCCATTTGAATCAATTTCCGTGTAAAAATGAATTTCAGAGACTCACATAATCACAGGTCCCTAATTTCTCCAGTGAGAGTGGCCCCTGTGAAACATGAATAAAGTCATGAGGCAAACTATGAAGTGGCTGGGTTCAGAAAAAGAGTTTAAGCTTTTTAGACCGTTCTACGCAGGGCGAGGATAAGAAAACACTCTCACCTGAACTCCATTTGAATCACAAAGGACAGAAACAGAGAGTGAACAATTCCCTGCAGGGGCCTTCCTTGACATCTTAACAACCACTCCCTTACTAGGATTTTGATTTTCTGCAATGTTCCTCATTGAAAAGATCCAAATCAGTACTTACAGACACACTAAACATTCGAGAACAAGCTCCTACAGAACAGTGAATTCTGCATCACCAGGAGAAACTACATGTAGTCTGCTCATCCCTGGTTCAACTAGGACTATTCTTCAGACCAATTAGCAAATGAAAAGAAAGTAATAGAAGTTCTTACCTATGACATTAATCACTGTGCTTGATGCATATCCAATAGTTTTGCAAACATCATAACCTGAAAACGTAACATAGATCTCATAGAAGTATACAAGGAAAGTTACAGCCCACTCAAACAACTATTTCAAAGACAGCTTAATTACTTTATGAATGAATAAATTAAAGGGGCAGAAGCCTAAAGAAGTATCCTTGTCATTCTCAAGGTTTGCTAACTACTTTTTCTAACTAAATGTTTTCCGAATTCCCTTCCGCTTCAATTTCCTAATCCATAACCTTCATAAGGTATGCTTTCCATCCTCTTTCCTGAAGTTCGTTCTGATTGGCCATATCAGGGGTTTAGATCATTCCAAACATCAGTCCTAGTTGTGGAAAAAGACAAGAGATCCATGATAGTGCTGATTCCATTGGTGTAAAAGAGGAACTATCACTCTTAAAGGATGGTTCCTAAATGTGGTAAATCATAGGAGATACTCATATCCCGACAGATATAGATAAAAACCCATGCATGCTAATGTAACCATCCAACAAAAATAATAAGTTGTTTCCAACACCAAGGAATCAGAGCCTATATGTCGGTACACATCCAACTAACAAATATGATCCATCAAGCTGCCACCAACCATCTATTGACCTTAAAAGCTTAAGGCCCTTGTTTAATAGATAGAAAAAATGAATACATGTAAACATCTGTATCTATAAGGAAACAATTCCCACACAAAAAATGGGTGCTTAAAAAATGCCAAAAAAAACTGCATAGGACTACGTGAATCATGGAATCTCATAAGTTTAGTGGAATTGAGACAAAATTTAAAAAATTCGATAGATCACTTACCTCCTATGTTATCACCCATTAGTGCACTACATTCCATTCCACAGTGTTTTGGGCCCCCACAGTCCTACAGGAATGGGTAATCAACCAACCATCGCAATTTTTAACTTGTATGTAGCAAAGACATAATTATCATTTGACAGACAGGATGCACAATCTACCATTTCGGTAGCATGGAAAAGAGCTGATGCACTCATTGATGCACAGAATGGTTTGTGCGCTCAGCAGGCAAAAACCATAACACCCTGCAATTCACAGGATACATGGAAGTGCCACGTCTATCCTGAATGAACTCTTTCACCAGTAGACTATGATACCCCTAAAACTTCTACCCAAGGAGGACTAGGCATGCTCTCGAAAATGATTATGCAGAAAATAATCTTCCACTAAATGAAGAGCTCAAAAGCCCAGGTTCAATAAGGAAAATACAGTGTAGATTTTCCAATGCGGACACTTCCAATCTGTTAGATGATAATAGCTTGTCAAAGGAAAAGGATGGTAGGACTTATTTACCATGCAGTCAAGACATCTGGGAGGGTAGTGATTAAAAATCATTCCATCGCATAGCTGCTCCATAAGTCAAATATGAAAAATTCAGGTCAATCAACTGTATACACTCACATATGAAATTCATAGTTAGGTACATAAATACAAAGTAATAGCAAGGCCCGAGGTTTTACGCAGCATCCCTTTTTAACCATTGTCAAAAATGATGCTAATCAATTTCAGTGTGTATGAGTTTGAATTGCATTCAAAGGCAAGACAGCTTATAGATTGCAAGTCAGTTGTAAACACAACAAGAATGGTATGAAGTTTACAGGATAGGACTAAAGGCCAATTGAAGTTTAGTCTTCCAACCACAAGGAATAAAGTGGCTCTATATACCATAAAAACTACTGAAAAAACGAAGAAATAAACTGTAACCTGATGGAGCCAACCTGAAACCAGAGAATAGTCTTATTTGCAGCCACCTGATAAAATCTACAGTAACAAAAACAGCAAATGAATGCAGAATATGATGAATCATAATCTCATATTAATTTGTTTAAGGAAGTAGAATAGTGAGCAAAGAACGCTGGATTTTATAATCTGAGGATCTCTATTATTTTACTGTTCACTTGCAGAGACAAAACAAGTATTTTCAATCAATCTAAACCAAATATCTGAATTATGTTGGAAAGCCATCAACCTAGCATTATGAAATTTAACCGTTACTGCCCCTGCAGAATCCCCAGTCACTGACATATCCCCTCTTTCTCAGCAGAAAGAAGAGACAGTAAAACTCCACGTTTCCAATGCGGGTGGCACTAATCTTTCAGTACAAGTAGAATCAGATTTCAAAACAGTTGTCGTGATTGGTTCACTATAAGGTTTGACGTCGACTTGAACTGAAATATCAACAAATGAAAGAACACAAGGACAATACAAACATCTTTCCACTTTAATCCCGATTACTAACTGTTATTGTAAACATTACGGGACAAAAGCCAAAAGAGAAAGAAAACATATAAATGAGTAGCACAAAAATCGGGAAGGAGAGAAAAAGAGCGTACCCATCTTCGCTGACCACACCGTGAGGATAAGTGGGAAGACGAGAGGCCAAACTGAAGTTATAAAGCTTCGCACCATCATAAAAACTGTGTTCGCAGACTACAGCGGCCGACCCAACTCGAAGTAAAGTCGCGACCCATATAAACATCATAGCGAAGCATTGAGCCATGTTTCTTGATATTATCATTATTGCACGCGTGTAGATTTATTTTTCTCTTCAATTTCCTCAGCAAGTCATCATTGTACTCGAAAAGAAAGAAGAAGCCGCCCAAACGAATGAAAAAAACCCCTCGTAGATTCTGACTGCGGGCAGTGAAATTGTAGTGGGGCACAAGTTTCCTGACTTTTTAGCTCTCTAGAGATTGCAAATACTTGGTTACTGGAGGCAACTTCACTTGTTGGTGTTTATCTAAACTAGAACTTAAAGTGATTAGTTATTTTACTGCTCTTTTTTTTTTTCCAATGGTAAAAATGTCTTCAACAGGAAAAAAAATTGTACAACGGCAAAGGGGCATACCCTAGTCAACATACAGAAATCAAAATCAAAAATAGGTGCTAAATCAACCCCTAAACCCAATACAATCAAACCAGACCAGACAAGGCCCAGTCGAAGTAAAAAGAAATTCAGAATATACTGACCAACAAAAAGCCCAAGACAGCAGGCCTAAAAAGTCCCTCCAAAGTATGAAGTAGCAGCCCACAATGAAGGAAAAAGGAGGCTAACCGTGGGGTCAGCAGCCCGACCCAGCAAAGGAGGGAGGGACCACCCCTCTCGGTAGGCAACCACCTCCATATCACCAAATAACACCGCAACACCACCTTAGGGCCAATGGGGTTTATAGATGCATTCGGGAAAAGAGGGACTCGCACGCAGGAGGAATCCGATGGTTCAGAAATCTATAAGTTCCACAAGATATAGGCGGTATAAGATTTTGTAAACATGGGTTTTTATCTTAGCAACCACATCAGCTCGAGAGATGGTGCCTCATCCAGTGCAATAGCATTTCTGGCCTTCCAAAGCAAATAAAGGGAACTAAGGAATGCAACTTTTGCTGCCTTACAACGAAGGAGAGAACCTCGATAATTTATACTTAACCACCTTATGGAGCTTCTTAAGGTCGTCATGGCCCTCGGCATGCATAACCAACATCGGATTGAGTTCCAAACATCCTTCGTGAACGAGCATGAAAAGAATAGGTGCTCCACCGTTTCTTCAGCCACATTGCACAGGAGGCACTGGCGATTTATATCCAGGAAGAGCAGATTATCCTTTGTGGGGAGTCGATTAAGCAAACAAAGCCACGCAATAAACGAGAACTTCGTCGGAATATAAGTCTGTCAAATAAAAGACATCCAAGGCCGAGAAGGACGTTTAGCACGAAGGAGCTCGTAGACTTTGGTCGACGTTAAAATACCATCCCTGCAAAGGTTGTGAATGCCCTGGACCACATTCATCCTACCTCTCAGTGATGCCACCAAAGAGTCCTGAACCATAGCAAGCCGTTTGAGGAGTCGGGAGTCTCTTGAATGCGGTTGCCAATCCTAGATAGACGTGCCCCGCAAGAGATAGGCATGAAGCCATCGGGTCCACATCGAATTGGCTTCCTCCTGGAGATTCCACAAAATCGTTGACAAAAGAGCGTTGTTCCACACTTTGCAATTACGCAACCCCAAACCTCCTTCATTTTTCGGTGCACAGATTGTATCCCAAGCAACACAGAAGTATTTACCCCCCCCACCCCCACAGATATAACCTACAAAAGGACGTTACACGATTAAGAACAGTAGCTGGAATAGCGAGGGCTTGCATCCAGAATGACAAAATGCCCTGAATAACCGAATGAACTAGAGTCAACCGCCCCACATATGACAAGTTTTGCCCCTTCCAGGCTGTGAGGTAAGCTTCAACCGTTTCTACCAGAGTCAAGTATTGTGCCACAGAGATCTTCAACGGGGCCAAAGGTACTCCTAGGTAGAGCATCGGGAATTGCCCTTCTGTGAAATCAACAAGTTGCAATATTGCATCTTTTTCACCACCGAACACTCCCCCGAAGAAAATATTAGATTTGGATGAGTTGACATGCAATCTAGCCACATTACTAAGGGTCTGCAAGCCATCCACTAAAACTCTGATGGAAGGAATGTCGTCCCTAGAGAAAAGCATCAGATCGTCTGCAAATGCTAGATGGGAGATTCCAAGGAGTTGGCATTTCGAGTGGAAGTTGAATGGTCGAGTAGCAGTCCTTTGTTTCAAATAACAGGACAAATATTCCAAACAAAGAAGGAACATGGAGGGAGACATAGGGTCTCCTTGTCGGAGGCCTCGTTGGCCCCGAAACATGCCATGAAATGAACCGTTGATAGACACCGAGTAGGAAGCCGTGGACACACATTCCATAACCCATGAAGTAAACTGAGAGGGGAAACCAAGGCCAAGCAACATTTCCTATAAGAACTCCCAAGAAACAATATCATAGGCCTTCGTGATGTCTATTTTAAGGAGACACCGAGGAGAAATGCGTTTCCGACTATATCCACGGACCAATTCTTGAGCAAGGAAAATATTATCACGCAACCGCCGTCCACCAACGAAGGCCGATTAAGTAGGGTCAATAATTTTATCCAGCTCTGAGGACAACCGAGCAGACAGAAGCTTGGTGATAGTTTGGTAAACCACATTAAGACATGAAATAGGCCGAAAGTCTGCCACGCGTGGCCTAGTATTCATGGGAATAAAGGTAAGTGTTGTATGATTAAGTCTGCGAAGGAGGCGACCATTCCGGAAGAATTCATGGACAACAGCACTCACACACGGTCCAACACAAGGCCACTGCTTCTTAAAAAACTCAGATGTAAATCCATCCGGGCCCGACACTTTGTCACTACCAATATTGAACACTGTTTGTCGAATATCCTTGTTCGTAAAAGGAGCTACCAGTCGAGAGTGAGCTTTAGGTCCAAGAACTGCTCCATTAGAAATAACCAAGGGATCCACACTGGTACAAGGTGGTAAAGAACTTTACAATAATGTTCGCCACTTCAGGCAAGGAAGTGGTCTCCGACCCATCCTCTCTAGTAAGGTGAGTGATCATTTTTGTGCGACTCCTTTTGCGAGCTAAAGCATGAAAGTACTTAGTACTTTTTTCGGCCTCCATAAGATGAGTGCAATTTGCCTTCGGTCGATAAAACAGCCTTTCCGCATTCTGAAGGAAAATAACCCTCTTCCGGTGATGATTCACGCGACTCATCAACTATTCATTATCGAGTTAGCTAAGAAACT
>JAOSBM010000204.1:17239880-17254476 GCA_027568955.1 Erythroxylum tenue | reverse complement strand
GCTTGTATGTATATACTTTGTTGGTTGTGTGGCTCAACGCCAATGGCTATAAATGGTTTAGCCACTGAGCTGCGAAGTTCAACCCATTTTTCCACTCCTCAGGTGAAGATCAAGAAGACCGGTAAATCCTTGCAAAGCCATTAGACGATCCCGAGAGAGATTTAGTTTTTGCATTAAGTTAGTAGCTAGATTTTTGAATAGCTTTATAAGCATATTGAACATTGAGCATCCAATGTATTTTTGCAAGTTTGATGTGTAATGTCGATATGTTACTAAAGCTATGTATGAAAGCATTGTATGAAC
Source organism: Erythroxylum tenue (assembly GCA_027568955.1). Classification (NCBI taxonomy): domain Eukaryota; kingdom Viridiplantae; phylum Streptophyta; class Magnoliopsida; order Malpighiales; family Erythroxylaceae; genus Erythroxylum; species Erythroxylum tenue. Next base: position 17,254,173 of record JAOSBM010000204.1, on the reverse strand, counting down.
TTTATTTTTGGATTGGAAATGAATTGAGCAATTGAAAGATTTCCATTTGTATAATTGTGTGATTTTCAAAGTTTGCTTATGTTGAATGTGCATATGATTGAGATTGCCATGTATTGCTTGTGCTAGAATAGTATTTTGGAGTTGAGAAGTGGGGTGTGAATTTTGGTTGTTGAAGTTGGGAATGAGAAGTATGAAGATTGTGTCCATGGTGAATGGCATGAGTTTTGAGTTATGATTGGAAGGTTGATTCATGTAGCTTGGTATTTGAATGGTTATGAAGTTGTTTTTGCTTGAAAGGTTGATATTAGGTTGGTTGTGAGTGTTTGTGGTGTTGGTATGGAAGTTGGAAGCTTTGGAGAAGCTTGGAAGAGGGTTTAGGATTCTTTGCCCAGTGAATTTGGGGTGCCTGCCCAGCCCATGTTCATTAAACGGACCTGCATGTCCGTTTTACGGACCTTCTCGGGTGAAATTGGCCCTTTTGTTCAGTGTGTGTCCGTTAAACGGACATGCATGTCCTTTTAACTGACCTTCTCGGATGTCTTTGGACCCCTTGCCCAGTCCATGTCCGTTAAATGGACATGGATGTCCGTTTAACGGACCTTCTCGGGTGGATTTGGGGGTTTTGGCCAGTTCATGTCCGTTAAATGGATATGCATGTCCGTTTAACGGACATCCTCAGGTCAGCTACAGTAATTTGCATTTTTAACTATTTTCGAGGCTGAATCTCGTTTTGTGTTCTTCATAAGAGTTGTAGATTTTGATGTCTTCTTTCCAATGGATAAAAAACAAAATCAATCCGACAATTGTACAAAAAGTTTGACATTTGCGCCAATGTATGTTCAGTTGGAATTAGGGCTTTAGCCGATTGGATTCTTTTGACCATAAATCCTTCGTCCGACCTCCGAATTGAGTGATTCTCGAAGCATTGGATTTTTTAACATGTTTTAGTACTCCTTTGAGGGTTCGTTGGGATAACCCTAATTTTTGACACCCGCTTACGCTTTTCGATTCTGAATCGGATAGTTGAGTTCCGAGAACGGGGTCCAACACCAAGGTTGGGCTTCGGGAATGGGACCCAACACAAAGGAAGAGAATCCTCTAAATATTAGCCAATATCGTCGATTAGCCTTTTTAATTTGATTTATAAAATCTTGACGAAAGTTATAGTGAATCGGATTAGACCTTTTCTAAAAGACTTGGTCAATCTAGTCTAGGCTACCTTTATTCCTAGAAGAAAGGCTTCTGACAACATAATCATTGCTCAGGAGGTCCTCTACGTGACTAAGGGTTTGAGAAAGGGAGGTATGGCTGTGAAGATCGACTTGGAAAAGCTTATGATAGAGTTGATTGAGGTTTTCAGGTTTTCTAAGGCGTGTGTTACTGGAATTTTGCTTTCCCACGTTCTATGTCAATCTAATTATGAGCTGTGTCTCGAGCTCTATGTTGTCCATTGTATGGAATGGACAGAGACATGAACCTTTTAAACCAAAAAGAGGCCTTCGATAGGGTGATCCTCTATCTCCCTATCTATTTGTGCTATGCATGGAGAAGCTATCCGGGTTGATCACGAAGAAGGTTAGTGAAGGACAATGGAAGTCAACTGCTACCTCAGCTAACGGTCCTCGAATTTCTCATCTCCTATTTACAGATGATGTCCTCCTCTTTGCACATGCCTCTATTAATCAAGCTAGACTATTACGCCTTACTTTTGCTGAATTTTTCCAAGTATGAGGGATATAAGTGAATAATGACAAATCTAAAGCTTTTATTCCTAACAAATTTTGTAGAAAGAAGCGGGAAAGGATTAAAACTACCTTGGATATCCCTATCTTCCAAAATTTAGGGGCATACCTTGGTGTGCCTCTGTGTACTCAGAGAATGAATAAAAATGATTATGCTGGGATTTTAGACAAGATTAATTCTAGGCTAGCTTGTTAGAGGAGCAAGCTATTGAATAAAGTGGGAAGGGCTACCCTAGTCCAGGATACAATCACGTCTATTCCAATTTATGCTATGCAGTCCACTTGATTTCCTCGATCAGTGTATGATGAGATTGATAAATCAGCGCGTGGATTTCTTTGGGGTAATAAAGGCAATCAGAAAGGGGTTTATCTTAATGCTTGGAATACTGTCACAACTCCAAAATCTTGCGGTGGGTTAGGTGTAAGGCAAGCCAGGGATTCTAATACATCTTTGCTAGGTAAACTATGTTGGGACGTCTGTATGGATAGAAATAGTTTATGGGTGAAGGTCCTCAGGTCTCGATATCTGGTTGGCCAAGATTTCATAACCTATACTCTTCCTTGAACAGCTTCAAAGGTCTGGAAAGGTATTATGAAAGCTATGGATATCCTCAAAGGTGGTTTCAGCTGGAGGTTAGGAGATGAGACAGAAATAAATTTTTGGTATGATAAATAGCTCTTTGAAGGAAATCTAGCTTCAGTAGTTGAGCAAGTCCCTGCCCATCTTACTGATCTTCATATTGGTGATATCCTCTCTCCATCCACAGAATGGAATTTGACTCCTATTGAGTATTGTCCCCTCGGAGTATTGTGATCGTATCCTAGCGATGCCTCGTCCTATTAATCATCAAGGTAAAGACTACATTATCTGGTATGGTAGTACTACATTAGTCTATAATTCTAGAGGACGTTATTATTTTATCACGAGTGTTCCATCTTTGGATGGTCCAAATGGTTGGAGGTGGATTTGGAAAATTCGGGCAGCTCAAAAGCATAAGGTGTTCATGTGGCTAGCGGCATGGAACAAACTCCTCACTAATGAAGTTAGATATGAGAGAAGACTATGCTTATCTCCTCTATGTGGGCGGTGTGGTACCAGTATAGAAAGTGTTCTCCATTTATTGCATGACTGCACTCATACAAAGCAAATTTGGAAGCAACTTTGGTGCATAGAGATGACCACTTTTACTGAGAGCAAGATGTTTTTCTTTGGCTTAAAAGGAACAGTGTGAATAATGGTATTGATGTTCATCGTACTTGGCGATTTATTGGAACTTGTTGGGTCATTTGGAGAGCAAAGAACAAGTGCGCGATAGAAAAAGAACACATCAATTGTCATGGGCAAATATGCTAGGTGAATGGTTTGTTCAAGGATTATATTAATGCTTTTGGTGTCCAATATAGTAGGATGCCTCAACAAAATGTCTCTGTCTCTGTAGCTTGGGATCCCCTTCCTGATAACTGGCTGAAGCTTAACATTGATGGGAGCGTCCTTGGAAGTTCTGGACAAACGGGTATTGGTGGAGTGATTCATGATAGTCATGGTAACTGGATAGCGGGTTTTCCTTACCGTGTTGGGATAGCGGGTTTTAGCTCGTTTGGGCTCGAGAAGTGTGCTTGGGGAGTGTGTTTGGAACAAGCCTCCTGCTAGTCTGCGTGACCTTTTGTGAGTAGATGCTCAAGGGATTGATTTTAGTCATTTTTAGTGCTTCTTTTTAGCGCATCTAATGTACCAAAAAAAAACTTATGTTGTCCTTATCTTATGTCACTCAGGTTGTTTCAGCCAGTATTCTCAACTCGTGGACCTCCAATCCATTACTTTAAGCCTGATAGACAACCTGTATACGTTATTTATCATTGCGGACGTTGGTTTATGCTTTGTAAATAATCAGTTGTTTGTAGCTTAGTAATAAAATAATTTATAGACAATCTTTATTTTATACATATTTAGAAGTTTATGATAAAATCTATGAGATAATTATATATTGTAAATAAAATTATGATGAAATCATAATTATGATATTCATAGTACATTTATGTATTATCTCTAAATTATTTCTAGTCATTATTTTATTAAGATTGGACATTAATAGAACATAAAAAATAACACACATTTTATTTTTCCTTATAAAGGAAGTAGTCGTTCTCATAAATTAAAACATAAAGAGACTTAAATAAACATGTGAGTGTTTGCTAGAGAACAAGTTCACTTAACTGACCTAATATGAAAAATTCATTTGAAACATTACTTGTGTGTTCATGAAAAATTCTCATTGGGGAATGTATAAGTGTCCTTTGATTTGAGATCTCCAAAATTATCTTGTATAAGGATTGCTATGTTTTGATACGATTTATAACTAGTCAAGGATAACTTAGTAGGTAGTCATTGGAATATTGCATAAATTATATGGAAATAGTTGAGTGATCATGATATGATGATTCATTACCCTAAAGTAATTAGGGATAACATTTAATTGTTCTCGATTAGTACTGATTTAAGAAATCTTTGGCCAAGGTGGAATAATGATTTGTAAATAGTTTACAAATGTCATTAATTGAATCAATAACTAATAATGGAGAACTAATACGATTGGACTCAAAATAAAGTAGACATTAATTTCATGTTTATGTCTAATCGGAACATAGGATTGAATTATAATAAAAAATCATGGATAGAAAAGTTAGTTAAAATCACTTTAATATTCCTAAATATTTAAATGATCATGATATGTTACTAGACGTCAATCTTGATCTATGGATATAAATTATTTAATTAGAGAATTAAAGACAAATTAAAAGAGTATAATATATCTAATCCTATATATGATTTAGAATTATAATTTGTATTCATTGCTAACATTTTTAAGAACCTAATGGGTCACACATAAAGAACAAATTAAAGAGAGCAGAGGTATTTTAATCAAGTTAGACTTGATTGTAAAGTTTGAGAAACTTTATGATTAAATATAAAATTATAATTTAATTTTAATTAAATTACTAAAATGTTCATAACAAATTATAAATAGGCATAAGCTCTAATAGAGTTAGCACTTCTTGATTAACTGTCTTTATAACATTTTACAAAGCTCTCTCAACTCGTTCTATGAATATTATTAAAGGTTGAACATTTGTGCTGCTGCAATGATTGAGATGAGCTAGTTTTGAAAACAATTAGAGGGTTATTAAATGAATATAATCAATCTATAGAATAAGGCACAAATTAAGATTCATGCTTTTTATAATTTAATTGTTAATTATTTTTAGAATTAAAGTGATTTTGGTTTTTGAGAAATTAAAATACGAAAAAGTTTGTTATTATTCTGCTGCATTTAGGATTGAATCTAGGCAACCCGATTTTCAACAATGGTATCAGATCTAACTTTAATTCTATAATTTGATTAATTGTTATTGATCTTGAATTTTGGAATTGAAATATAAAATCTAATAAAAATCAGATTTAGATCTGATTAATTTTATTATGCAAATTTCAAATTAAAAGTTTTGAATACCTTCATTCAATTTAGATTAAATCACCAATATGATTGCTGTAAAATTAGTTTCATGAACTATTAAATATACTAAAAGACCCAAGACCCAGAATATGAATATGGAAGAACCATGAAGACTAGAATTCTGGAATAAGTTCTGGAGTTGCATGATTTCTGATTGTTGCTATCGGAGAAGCTATAGACATGGCGACAAAACTGTGGATAGGTGTTAGCCCCTTAGCACATGAAGGCACTTCATAGTTAGCTAGAGACGGGCCTTGGGTGGAAGGTTAGCTAGATCACACACATGACGGTGGCATTCAAACGCTCCAAGGTGACTTAGCACATTAGATCAAGCATGGTGTGAGTTTTGGTAGAGTTTTGAACTGTGCACGAGTCGACTTAGATGCATCATCAATGGATAGAGATTGTGGGGATCTTGGATGATATGGCAGACAAGATCACAAGGGATAAACATCAGTGCTAAAGGATAAAGACCACGTAGGAGGATCATTTGAAGATAGTTGACATCTTCGTCGGTAGGGATAGATCATGTGTAATCTTTTATCTTGTTAGTTGGGATGTAGGTAGACCTTATCGGATAGAGTCCTATTTAGATGGGGAAGTAATCTTATAGGAAAACGATGTAATCTTATATGATAAGATGTGATCATGGTAGTATAGTTCTGTTAGGATTCTAACTTATTCCCCAAGCCTTAATGCCTATATATAGCTTATTTAAGCGTTGCTTCTCACACAGAGTTGAGAGAGCATTCCTTTTTATACTTTGAGGAAAGTAATAAAGGTTTAGCACTATTGCTATATCTCTTCTTTTCTTCTATTGTTTCCATTATTATTGCTTTCGTTGTTTTCTTGCGAGTGTGCGTGTTAAACACTGCGACGTTCGTGAGATGTTCGAGAACTAGATTGTTAGTCGACGATCGTGTGGGAAAGACCGAGTCTTGCTTAAACAGATCTAAGTAAGATTTCCGTGCAAAGGAGTATGCACGACTTGTGGATAAGTTCGATGCTTAAGAAGACCTTTGTAATAACTGGTATTAGAGCCATAATTTCAAGATAGTAGGAGGGAGCAATTTGACGGAGCATGTCAACAGAGTGGAGGCACTCATTGGCCCAATTCCTCAGGGAGAGGAGGAGGTCACTTCCTACAACACTCAGATGGAGATGTTGGCCGAACAAATCCAGATGTTGTAGTATCAAATAGCAGAGTTAATAAAGGCACAGGAGGATACTAGGTATAAGATGACGGTCCTAAGGTGTACTATTGCAAAACAGGAGGCTAGACGTGTCGAGAGCACCATGGTGAAGTGCGTGAGCCCAAAGTTTTCAAAGGTGCTCGGAATGCGAATGAGCTCGAAAACTTTCTGTGGGATATGGATCAGTACTTTATGGCTGCTAAGACACCTGATGCTGAGAAGGTCAACGTGACGACCATATACTTGGATGGGGATGCCAAGCTTTGGTGGAGAACGAGGACCTCTACGGAGATCAGTGCGAGTAGAGATCCCATCGACATGTGGGACAAGATGAAAAAGGAGTTGAATGATCAATTTCTTCTGATGAACACTTCTTGGCTAAGGATGCCTTGAAGAAGCTGAAACGGGATGAATCGGTAAGGGAATATGTTAAAAAGTTTAGTTATCTAATGTTTGACATTGATAACATGTCAGACGAGGATAAGCTCTTCAACTTTGTCTGGGTTACAACCATAGGTGCAAATGGAGTTGTGGAGGCAAAATATGAAGGACGTGGTTATTATAATCATGGCTACTGATGCTTTGGTGGACTTTCGACTGACAAAGGAAACTAAGGCGGCTCCTTAAATTCTTCCAAAGGTAAAGGCCTAGTCTAATAGGAGAAGAGAGAGGGGAAAAAGAAGAAAGACTCTAAAAAGGGAGACTTTAAGGGAAAAGGCAAGCAAAACGGTGGCTTCAATAGCAAAGAGACATACTCCAAGAAGGGAAAACTTGCTTGTTACCTATGCAGCGATCCACATTTTACGAGAATGTCCAAGGAAGGAGAAGCTAAATGCATTGATCACTGAAGAAGAAAAAGGAGGATTTAGAGGTGGCTTTAAATCCAATTGCCTTGTTGAACCCGATTTAGAGTGAGACTAACCTTTTTGATAAGTTAATGTATGTAGGGATACAAGTCAATAGGAAGGAGGTAACCGCGATGATAGATATTAGCACTACGTACTCATTCATGACCGAAAGGATGGTGCATAAGTTAGGGCTTAAGGTGTCGAAGACCCCGACAAGGATAAAAAACCCCTATGAGTAAGGCACAAGCGATGGTAGGAGCTACTTATAACATCCCAGTGAGCATAGAGAGTTGGCTTGCTAAGTTTAATTGCATGGTCATATCACTTGAAGATTTCAAGTTGATACTAGGAATCAATTTCTTGTAGGGAGCAAAGGCGGTGTTATATCTATGTTTGGAAGGTATGATGATCATGCATGAGAAAATTTCCTTCTTTTTTAACTGTTGTAGATCTGGTAGTGGAACGACGGATGATACAATAGCGGTAGCACATATGTCAACCATAAACGTCGACAAAGGGTTAAAGAAAGGTATGGAGACATATCTTGCTATCATGTGGCAGATTTGTTAGGACCACATGATGGAAATCCCTGATGAGGTTACAAGTTTGTTAAGGGATTTTCGGGACATGATGTCGAAAGAGTTGTCGAAGATCTTCCCCCTTACCGAGAGATAGACCACAGGATTGAGTTAGTACTTGGAGCAATCCTACCTGCATGTACCCCATATATCCTTTTTGTTATAGTGCTAGTATAATTTTATTCACCTATGGTATTCTTTATACTCAGTGAAGGTATTTTTATTTAAAGGTGAATTCATCATTTATCTATAGTGGATGGTGAGAGATGATATTTTTGTTTGTATATAATCATGGCATTGGATGTATGAAGGTCTAGTATATTTTTTTATTAAGCCACATTATCCTTCCTACTCATTGATGGTAACTTGTCAATATGGGTTTCTAAAGTTTATATAAACTCACTTACCAAAGACTAAGTTCTCAAACTCAATCTTGAAGTTAAAAATAATGCACGTCAATGATTCTCAAACTCAATCTTGAATTTAAAAATAATGCAAGTCAATATTTTATCTTTGCGTTAGGCATTATCTATTGAAACATTTACCATCTTAGAGAAACAATGGTGACTCTATTTAGAATCAGTGCAATGAAAGTGTAAACAAATTAGATATGGTTAAAAAAAGACATTATTGCTATTTTAGAATGCAAAATTATCATCAAAATAGTAAATTTATTAACATAAATAAAATTTTAAAATTGCCCTTTTATTTTCAAAATTATAACTAGAAACTTGAACCAAAAATAAGAGAACCAAACACTGTTACATTTCTTTGGCAATTGATAATTTCTAGGAAAAGATGAAATAATATGATTAAGAAGTGTAAGAAGAAGACATCATAGTATTACAATTAATACTCTTAGGGTATGCTTGGTTAGGGGTTTAATAATGGAATATAATATAATGTAATATTATTTCATCGTTTGGGAAGAAGGTTTCTAATTGAATGAAATGAAATGGAAGATGAGCATCTCATATTATATCTCATTCCATTATCATCATCATACCTCAAAGTTCCGCAATGAAGCAGGGTCTGGGGGGGTCTGATAGTACGCAGCCTTACCCCTACATTGTAGAGAGGTTGTTTCCAATAGGCCCACATGCATATGTGACATGATAATAAAGATGTAGGTTACAAAGAATAAATATGGAAAGACTGGTAGTATGTCTATATATATACCTGATGGTGACCATAATCTGCTATTACCTTTCACCTTGCCAAGATCAGCTTTTCTTGGTGCTAGCTGCGCTTTAAGTCTTCCCCGATCATTGTCCTAAGAGTGCATCAATCCCACGATCTTATACATCCAGCGAAGGAATCTCCCTGTACACCTGAAAGAAGAAGAAAAAAAAATCCTAGAAAGCTGAAACTAATCGACCCCTCAGAAATACTAAAATGGAAATAAGGAGATAATAATTATAATAATTTATCAAGAAAATATTATAAAAATATTATAAAATAATAAAATAATAATAATAATAATAATAAAATGTAAATAATAATAATAATAACAATAAAGAATAATATATATATATAATACAGTGAAATAAATATGAAATAGAATATAATAAATGGATATATATATATTAAAATAATAAAAATAATAATAAAATTTAAATAAAAATAAAAATAAAAATACAATTAAATATAAAAACAATTTTAAATGAATGTTTTTTTGGTAGATAGATAGGTATAAATTTAAAATAATAATATCAATAATAAAAAAATTATAATACGAAAAGTAAATATTATAAATAAAATAATAATAGTAAAAATAAAATGCAGAATAATAATAATAATAATAATAATAATAATAATAATAATAATAATAAAGATAATACGGATAGTAGTAATGTAAAAAATACAGAGAATTATGATTATTAGTACTAAAACAAACAGAACAAGAATCAGAGCAGAGTCATACTTAACGGGCGGCGTAAAAATAAAGATGACAGAGATACGGGTGGTGTAAAAATAAAGAGGACAGAGATACGTTACTCACAGCAGGTGGGTGATAGGGGACAGGTTGCTCCACCGAATTGTCAAACTGTGATGTGTCAAGGTCGTCTACTCCCTCTATTGGCTTATGCTTCGTCAACGTAGACCGCACTGCTATCTGCAGAATTTTGACTACCTTAAGGAATACAACGTAGCACCAGCAGAAGCTCGAATGTTACTTAGGCAATGTCTGACAAATCTTTTTGTGGTTTTTTGTGTGTTTTTTGCAAATAGATAAAAAAGTATGCATGCAATGTGAGATTTGGACCTTGAGAATAAAAATAAAAAACCTCCAATTTGGGAAATTTATGATGAAATATAAAATGATAAACAATATTTCACTATATGATATTATGAACTCTTTATCCAAACAACATTTCACTATATTATATTATGAATCCTTAATCCAAACAACATTTCACTATATTATATTATAAACCTTTCATCTCTTTGAAGCAATAATTTTATAATATTACATTTATTTGCATTTCATTCTATTATAAATCATTTCATTCCGTTTTATTTCATTAAAAATCTTACGCCGTACTAAACATAGTATTAGAAAAAATTATTACTCATTTACTCTTTTTATCATAAGACAATTAAATTTGTTTTGGTGTAGTTCTCCCGTAAGTTTGCGAACCTAGATTTTTACAACTGACATGGCATCGAAATCATAAGAAGAGAGACTGAAAGAACCAATTGCACTAACGAATTCACAAAACATCAGAAAGAAAGCAATAATAACTGATCGACTGCACCCAGTTGACATACAGATACAGTCAGCTGAGAAGTAAAATGTATTCTCAAACTTCGTATAGATTGACTATAAAGAGCAGCAAAGTTTTTCACTCATCCAAAGTATGAAATCCAGTCCACCAACATCTATATGACTGTGGGCTTTTTTTTTTTTTAATCAAAGAAATGGGGCGTACGCCCAAAGCAGTAAACTACAGAGTAGTGACTCGTAGCAAAGCCATCCCAACCGAATCTGCTAACAGGAGCGATAAAAGGCCAGCGACAGGCTCACGAAGCCAATGAACCCCGACAAAAAGACGATAGCTATAGGGGGCTAACCAATCTGCACATCGATTGCTTTTCCGAAGAACATGACTCACCCGCACTACCCAATTGTGAGCCAGTAACTCACGAATCGCGGAGATCAATGAATTAACATCCCGTTGAGCTGCGCCGGTGAGACTAGACACCACCACAGCAGAATCAATAGTCAACTCTACCCGAGAGTACCCGTTGCCACATACAACTTTTGCACCGGAGGGAAAAAGATCACATGATTCTGTGTCTTGCCGCCTATAAAGGAACTTTGACAGAAGAGGAAACTCGCCTCTGTACAAGAAACTGAGAGATGTCAACATAACCTATGGCTTCAGCCATGTACATCGGAGTGGCGCCTCTCTCATTCTTGGCACCAACATTGGCTCCTTTCAACACCAAAACCTTAACTGTCTCCAGGCTCCCACCTTCAACAGCCAAATGGAGTGGAGTGTGTCCTTCATTGTCCGAGCATTCCAAATCCAACCCGTATTCTACTAGCATACTCACCACATCTCTGTGACCTTTGATCGCCGCCGCATGCAATGCCGTTAAACCATATTGATCTCGGTAGTTCACGTTCGCGCCACTCCTCAACAACGTTTCCAAACACCGCAAGTCCCCTCGTCTCGCCGCCATTAAAACCTGTTCTCCCCGTTCCAGGAGCTCCAAAATCCCGTCCTATGCATCGGATTACAAGAAGAAATTTTAAAGAGATGGAAATGTTTTCGTCTTTTTTTTTTAATTTAATCGGACTGTTAGTATTCCAAGTACTTACACGTCCGTCATCTCGTGCCGCGTCAAGCGCCGAACAGCCACGATCATCTTGAATTGTGGGGTCCGCTCCCATCTCAACAAGCATCTCCACCATTCTATGGTCGCCGTTTGCCGCGGCCATGTACAATGCAGTGCGACCGTCTCTGCTCCTTGCGTCTTTATCCGCACCCGATTCCACCAACGCCCTCGCGCACTCTATGTTTCCTTTGCTTATCGCCACATGCAACGCTGTCCTTCCCTCCTTATCCCTCAAATTCGACTCCCCACATCCACATTCCTTCACCAAATCCAATACTTCATCCACCCGATCAAACGCCGTGGACACGTGTGGCTCGCTCCAGCTATTGGATTGCCATTTTAAATCTGTATTGCAGAATCTTTCCACACGTGCGTCAATCTTCAGCCCCGCTTCAAGAAGCAGATTCACCATCCTCTCCGAATTACCCAAGCCGGTGGCAACTCGAAGAAGCGACTCAGCTTCTTTCTGTGAGAAGTGGGCGAGAATCGACTTTTGCTTTCTCAAGATGGCTTTGACAGACTCAACATCTGCGCAACTGACAGCGTGGTGGAGAAGAAGCTGACCGACGAAAGCAACCTTGAGCTTAAAATCCTGAATGGACTCCTGAGGAAGACCCGCGAACCACAAGTTGAGAGATTTACCGTGAGCGTGATCAACCGCCGGCGCCGTTTTGATGAGAAAACGATCGGAAGGCGAACGAGGGAAATTAGTTGGGACATGGACTTGTGGCTTGAGGATGATTTGGAAGGTGGTAACAGATAGCGGAGGGATGATTCCAGTTGGTGGGTTAACGAGAAATTTATGAGGTGAAGAGGTTTGGATTTTGAAAGCAACTGGAGTTGTGGCAGAGAGCGATCTCATGCTGACATTGGCTCTGCATTTTGAATTCAGGACAAAGTCTATGCAAACCTCTGCATCTGATAATTCTACCAGCCTCTCCATTGCAATTGCAATTTAGATTTGTGAATACAAGGGAATTGACTATTGTTGCAATGGGAGAAGAGAAGAACATTAATTTTGTCATTTGATGGCGGTGAGCATGTGATCGTGTGGGGCTAAACTTGGTAATGTTCTTGGACTTGTCAATTTTCGAGGAAGATACGAACACAGCTTCGAACAAAATAGCTGTCTGCTTGGCTTCGTTGTTCGTTGGCTTGCTTGGGCTTGCCTTGTCACTTGTCACCTGCGCTTTTTTAAATAAAAATGAAAAACAGCCTTCATTTTATAGATGATTGGTCTTGATTGAGAAACCATCACATCATTGGTCTAGTAAAGTTCTCCAAAAAAAAATAAACTAACAAATCTTTATTGTCAATATTAATAGCTTGCTTACTGTTAAACATTCTCAAAAGAACATTACGGTTGACATCAGAAGAAGTTGGTAAGAAGATGACAACAGAAATTGACAAGTCAATGCAAGCAGAAATTGATAAGTTTTTAGAAATTAAGGCACTAACGTTAATGGGAATAAGGAGATGGCATAGGAGGCATTATGTTCCAGTTCCAGGAGTATGAGGTTGAGTTTCCTTCTTAATTGGAGATTTTCATTTCGTCAACCTTTTGAACCTAAGCTCCTTTGTTGTATAGACTAATTCCTAGGTTTAATATACGCCTAGCTTGATCCAACCTGAACGGCCCAAAGTTAATAGACTAATCTAATTTGATTGGACTTTGAATCAAAGTTAAACTTTTTGTTAAATTTTTAGATTTTGGGCTACATCGCCTAACCTGATCCAAAGCTTGAATATCTAATAGTAATATCCAAATGGTGTCGTTTGCTAACAGGTTAAACAACTTCTTTTTTGACCAAAAAAAAAAGATCCAGCTAAGGTCAAATTCGGCCCTTATAAAAATTTCAAAACGGATTTTAGCCCCTTATTCAATTCTCCCGCAACTTTTCCGATTCAAACTTTTCAGGCTAAGATAGTCTAATTACTTTAATATTTAATCTTATGAGTTGAGAAATTTGCTCATTATTCTTTTTAACTTTCATTTTTCGAGTTATGGAAAGCATAAATAATTAGGCTTCACATTGGGTCGGGTCGGGTTCAAACCCGGTCACAATATGATAAATAAAAAAATGTCATAAACTTTTATCAATTCTTGACTAGAAGAGAAAATATCTACTACTGTAAGGTAAGATTAATTGGTCACTATTTCCTAGCTAAAGAGTTTGATTTATATATTCTTCCGTTTCTAATAAGTTTAAAGTGAACTATAAATAAAGGACTCATCAAACTGTCACCATTGACCCATCCCGAACAAGATTGTTAAGTTTAGAAATTCATGTTTAGGCCCGAGCCCTTTTTAAAGGCTCATGGCCAAGCTTGAGTTTGATCGGACTGTTAGGAACGGAGCTGTCGGTCACGCAGCGGCAACAAAACCAGAACCAATAAACTTTTCCCTGTGTGAACAACCACAACCAATCCAACAAAAACAGCAGCCAACAACTCACCAATGCACGAAATTAAGCAGCAAGAAATAAATAACACAATTAATTTTTACGTGGAAAACCTCCCTCAATGTGAGAAAGGAAAAATCACGGGACCTAGTCCAGTCAAGAAAAACTCCAC
>JAOSBM010000204.1:17205924-17216081 GCA_027568955.1 Erythroxylum tenue | reverse complement strand
ACAATATATGTCACATGATTGATATTATTGACTTTATTATGCATGTTACCTTACCTAAAGTTACATATGCAGCCTTTTGAGAGCATGTTTAACTTTGGGAGTTGATAAAAAGGCGGACGTGTTTAATATTATGGATTGTGCGTTTATCTTGGATAAAAAGGCCTACCATTAACAATATATTTCACATGATTGATATTATTGACTTTATTATGCATGTTACCTTAGCTAAAGTTACATATGTAGCCATTTGAGAGCATGTTTAACTTTGGGAGTTGATAAAAGGAGGACGTGTTTAATATTATGGATTGTGCTTTTATCTTGGAAGTGGAGGACTATGGTTCTTGGGTTTTTTAAAAATCTTTTTAAAGATTTACGAGAAGGAAAGCCTAACCCCTGCCATCTACATAAAATTCACCTACACTTGAACTAAAACAACTGCCTCATCACTTATATAATGCATATCTAGTTAATTTCTTCTTTCTTGAGTTCTACGCAAGAAAATAAGTTCCTTAGGATTCTAAAAGAGAACAAGATGGCGATTGCTTGGACCATCTTCAACATTTTTAGGATTTGTCCATCTTTATGTTCCCATCAAAGCCTTATGGAGGATAGCCATAAACTTAGTTTAGATGATCAATAATGACTTAATTTAAATATGAAAGAATTTGTGTACTTTAAAGTAAGTAAACTCTAGGATACATGAATCTTATACCCTATTTTTGATAGTTCTTAGGTAAGTCCTATGTAGCTTATACCAAAGAAAGGAGGCATGATTATGGTGACTAATGAGAAAAATGAGTTGATCCTAGTGGAGGGTGTGAATTGATTACAGGAAGTTTAATTTTTCCACCTGGAGGGATCACTTTCATTTATTGTTCATTGATTAGATGTTATAAAGATTGCTAGAGCATGAATTTTACTTCTTTCTTAATGAATACTCATGATATAATTAAATTCCAATCACATTAAAGGATTAAGAGAAGGTAACTTTTACATATCCTTATGACACTTTAGCTTATTAGAGGACGCCCTTTGGATTGTGCAATGTTTCTGCAACTTTATAACATTGCAGATGGTTATTTTCTTCGATATGATGGAGAAATCAATAAGGGTATTCATATATGACTTTTCAATTTTTAGTTCTTCTTTTATGTTTGTTTGCTTAATCTAAAGAATGTATTACAACGAAATGAAGACATCAATTTGGTACTTAATCGAAAAAAATCTCATTTCTTTGTACAAGAAGCAATTGTGTTGGGAAATGGATCGAGCTAAAGTGAAAGTTCTAGAAATATTATAAGCCCCCTGAATTTAGTCCATGTTAGGAGTTTCCTTAGACATGTTAAATTTTATTGAAGTTTTAAAAATAAAAATTATAAAATAACTCAACCTTCGTGTCACTTATTACAAAGAGATAATCATTTTGAATTTAATAATGAATGTTTTATTTCTTTAATAGGTTGAATAAAGAGATAACTTTGACTCCTATTATAGTTGTACCTAACTTAAAGCTCCCCTTTAAGTTGATATGAAGCCCCTTGGTTTGTTGATTTTGAGAAATTTTTTAGGAATTGTCCCAACAAACCTCCTCTACCACTAGAGGAAGAAATTTTTCTGTGAAGTTAAATTTTACAACTAGGACGATCCTTTTATATTTTGAAGATGTTTTGATGGGATTATGTATGTGTACCTAAAGAGGAGATGAGACATATTTTACATTAATGTCACTCATCCCCTTATAGTGAACATTATGGTGTTGATAAGACCATTGCTAAATTCTTGCAATGCGAGTTTTATTATCCCACATTATTTGAAGATTCCAAAAGTTTTTTGTTGACATGAAATCAATGCTAGGGAATAGGAAATAAATGGTATACGATAGATATATCTCATAATTTGATTATAAAAGTAGAGCTATTTGACATATAGAGAATAACTTTTATGAGAACAAATCCATCTTCATATACCAATACCTACATCCTTATAGTAGTCATATGTTTTAAAATGGGTAGAGGAAGTAACTTTTCCCAACAAAATTGGTGCTAGTGTAATGAAATTCGTGAAAAGGAACATCTTCTCTTATTTTGATGTACTTTTAATTATCATTAGTAACAATGTTTTTATGTTACAAAACTATAAGTCCAGGTCACTTTTAAAGAAGAATGGGTATATTTTCAAAACTTCAGCCACTTTTTGTGCTCATACAAGTGGTCCAAAGAAGGTATCTAACAAAGAGAATAAGTGAACTTTTGAGAAAACAGTTAACAAATTAGGATAATTTTGGGATTGAAACTTGATGATGTTCTTTGGCTTATAAAACAACTTTCAAGACTCCCTTGGACCTATATTTGGCTAGTCTTATCACCTTCCTATTGAAATTGAGGTTTTATAGGTTATCAAGAAATTCAACTATGACTTTAAGTTAACCAGTGAGAAGATATTACTCCAATAAAATGAGTTAGATGATTTCTAGAGATATTTTTCATATGAGTTCTAAAGAGATTTTTTTGAATTTTTTTAATTTACAAAGATTGATCCAAGTTATTCCATAATAAAAATTTCTTAATGAGGGAATTAAAAATGGGACAAAAGGTTTTACTTTTTACTTGTTATTTTAAATTATTTCAAAAAAAGTTTAAGTCTAGATGCTCAGGAACATCGTTAAAGTTAAAGATACAGATGGGAAGCCATTTATGGTTAGGTAATGGTTGAAGCATTACTTCAAGCGCGATGGTGTACAATAATTACATTTTTTTTTAATAATTAGCTCCACTTGGGGATCAAATCCAATTAAAAGACTCATAAAGAATTGCTTATTATAAGTCAACTCATTATTCTATCCCTAGCTCTTTCATTTTCTTAGTCTTAGTATTCTTACTAATGTTTAATTTTGTTTCTTTTGTAGGTAGCTATGTATTGAACTTTAGTAAATTATATTGCACTAACTTAATATAGATAACAATTCTCTACCTTAATTAAATTTCATACTGCATTTTTATCTTATTTTTAAAATATTGAAGATGATGTCATTTTAAAGTTTAGGGATTAATTAATGAGAATATGTTTCTTTTTAGTTTATGTGTTTAGGTTATATGTTTTATTTGTTTTAATTTAAATGTTCAACTTTCTTGTTAGGTTATATGTTTAGGTTCTTATTAGTGACTTTATTTCGATGGAATGAGTTTATACTTGATTCCAGGTTGAGAATGATTGGTAAAAATTAGATGTATAATTTGATTAATTATAATGCAAATCTTGACTTTATGAATGCTAGCAAAACAAATTTATCAAGTGATTTTCCTTTAAATTGTTATGAGAGATCTTATGAAGAATTTTGGCTTTCATATCATATTTCATTTGTTTCTTATGTAGATATCTTCTTTCATTTTAAAGAATGGAACTTGAGTTTTATCTTTTTGAGATTGCATGTCTTACAAGCATTAAATTGATAAAGGCACTTACTATTTGAGTTTAATCTAAATTACCCACCTTTTTATACATTAATCCATTAGTAAGGCCCTTTGAGCTTTGTATAAAAGTTAAGCTTTTTCTAGGTAACTCTTCTTAAAGAACCTTGAGCTAAAAGAACAATTAATATTTGCTGCCTAATTCATAATTAATAGAGCTTTTACTTTTGTTTGATGTCTTTAGAATGGGATGAAATAAAATAAGAGTAGGGGAAATGACAGAATATATGAAAGAGGTAATATAAAAGGAAAATCTTATGCCAATTCAAAAAGTTGAAAAAGAAAAAAGTATGAAAAAAGAATAAATAAAGTGTTAAATTTTGATTGGTATGGTTGTGATTGAAAAGAATAAAGGAAAAAGGGTGGCTGAAAGACTATAAAGTTGTTATAATCCTATTAATTGATTATTGCTTGTACATTTCTATTTAAGTAATAGAGATTAGATGATTTTGAAGCTTATGATAAGTTCTCTTTCATAAGAAGATGATGAGAGTACCTCACCAAAATTTCAAAAACTTATGTGAACGAGTGATATCTTGTGAAGAAAAGTCAACTGATAGTATTTGAACTTGATGAAAAAGGTTAGATCATATTTACTTTGTCTTATTTGCATTATGATTTACATGTGGGAGTCAACCTATATAATCAAGAGTGCTTGATACAACAACAACAACACCTAGTAGGAATCCTACTAATATGCGAGGTCTGAAGAGGTCTAGAAGTACGCAACCTTATCCCTAACTAGTAGAGAGTCTATTTTAACAAAAGAGTGTTTGATAGTTGACCATGTAAGTAAACTTCAAAGCCCTAATGTTTGCTACATTAAAAGGTTAAAAAAGATCCAAACACTTACGTTAACATTCAGAAGCCATAGAGGAACCGAACAAGGGGATCCTTTATCTCCTAGACATTCACTCTAGTAACAAAAGTCCTATCAAGAATGATCAATCTCTTCGATGTGAGATTTAAATTTATCACTACATTAAGGCTTTAGGAATCACTCATTTAGCATCTGCACATGATGGCATACTCTTTTATGGAATAGAGCCCTACTCTATGGAATAGACCCCTACTCATTTAAGATACTAATGAAGACACTAAAATGCTTCTCCAATATGGTAGGGTTGAGGATTAATAATGGTAAAAGTTGTTTATATGTGTCAGATAAAGTTCCTAATACCAACCTATTAAGCAATATTGCGGGAGTGGCTAAACATTCCCCCTCCCGCTTAAGGTATTTGGGAATCCCAATCACCACAAGAAAGCTTAAATTTGCAAATTATGCCCTTCTTATAGACAGATTCAAAGAGAAAATAAATGGGTGAAAATATAGATTCCTATCTTCAATTAAGAGACTCCAAATTATCTCCTCAGTATTTAGTAATCTAAATGTGAAATGGTCATCCCCCTTATACATGCCTAGGAAACTAACTAAAGAATAAAGAGATGTATTATGAATTTCCTCTAGTCTGATATAGCCAACACCTTAAGAAAAGCCAAAGTAAAATGGGATACTTTATGCCTACCCAAGGAAGAAGGATGGCTTAAACTGACCTCTATATAGGTGATGCAAAACGTTCTATTAGCTAAAAAATATGGAAAATTCTCACATATAAGTGGTCGCTATGGTGTAAATTAAGCAATGAGTATTATCTCAAAATGCTAAATCTGGTAGCTAAAATTAGCAGAGATTGCTCCTAAGATATGATACAAATCCTGAGGCTAAGGGACCTAATCTACTCTCTGCTTTAGATAAAAATTGGTAATGGTGGGGGGGACTTGGATATGGTTTGAAAATTAGAAAACTCTAATTCCCCTTTATGCTAGAATTGAATTTCTAAACCTCTAAATTAGACTCCCTATTCAGGTTAGAGTTAGTTCCGTCATTTTTAAAAATTACTGGAACTGCAATTTCATAGGTATTCCCTCTTAGCTTCAATAGTTCCTACTTATAACCCAAAAAGCCATATTGAGGATGAAATTAGATGGATTGGGAATAATACTAGAAAAATTTTTAATTCCTCAACCCTTCAATGTCTAAGAATTTATACTCTTTTAGTTAAATGGAATAAACTGGTATGGGAGAAATCTACACTGTGAAAAGCTTCTTTCACTTGTTGGCTTCTAGCTATGAGAAGAATGAAAAAAAGGACATATGCTATAGGAGTTCAGACCCTTATATTCCCTATGTCAATTACCTTCAAAGTCTGTGGACACCTTTTCTGTAATTACCAATACTCTAAAGTGGACTTACATAGATTCAAACACTTGATTAGAGTTCCTGGAAATCCTAATAATATTGAGGACCTTGTTGAGTGGGTTATGACCTTTATTGAGAAAAGAAAACAATATAAAGTCTTATAGAAAACAATATTCATCTGCACCTTCTAAATAACTTGGAGAAAGTGCAATCCCATAATTCATAATGACTTACCTATAGTAGGTGCTATCAATTCAAATCATCAAATAGCTAATAGATTGATGAACTGGGTGAGGGAGATCATTTAAGACGAAGGTATGGACTCGAAGATATCCTCTCATCAAAAGGTTTTGATGGAATTTTTAACCTAATTTGTATGAGAAGATCATATAGCCCTAGATTCTAAATCTTTATTAATTAATAGTAGATTGCAAGACATGTATAAATATGGCTTATAATTGAAAAAGATAAAGGTGATTTGGTTAAGAACTGATTTACCTATGCAACGACGGAGCTTATAGAAAAGTAGCACTTAGATAAAACTAGGTTGATTATAGAACATGATCAGGGGTTAGAGGAATATTCGAGTGTGAGTCACAATCCATCATCTCCTCTGGTAATTCAAATCAGAAGAGGAACCTTCTTGAGTCTTGTCCAGATGTTAATGAAATTACTAAACAGGAAGGTGTATTTAGTTTTGGCTATCCAAGCGGTTATTTGTACAAACACTTTTTTATTCATTTGTATGAAATTTTATTTAATTTTAAAAAAATATTGTGAAGCTAACTAATGAGTTAGGTCAATGTTTGTGTATAACATTAAAGTATTCCCTTAAGATACTTTAACTCCTCTACTAAGTAAACTTAGGGGTTTAATGGCTTGTGGCATATTAAATGTCACCGTACATCTATGAAAGTGAAATTATTTTATTTTATTGAGTTTAGTCTACATTGGTGGTAACGGTATATTCGTTATTGATTGCTTAAGGACAAGCAATGAGTTAAGTGTAGGGAAATTTGATAGTGCAAATTTTACAAGTTATTTAGGATTAAAATACTTGGTATTTGACACTTTTATAGAATTTTTTGTATAGATTATATGATGTTTTCCTATATTTAGTTTTACTATCTTATAAGTGATGACCTTGAGGAGAAAACATGGAATTGAGTATAAAATTCTCCATATTAGTCCAGTCAAAGACATTATAGATTCATTTAATATATATGAATGAGATAGCAACTTTATAGAAGAAATTGAAAGTTAAGTCTATCTTGAATATGTCAAAAAATAGAGAAGCTGGTGAAAAAGGCATAATAAGCCCAAAACTTTCCATGGAGATAAGAGTTTGTCTTTTGCTTCAAAGTGATTGGGAAAGATAACAAAACTATCATTAGAATGGTGTAGGTGATCAGTGTCATGCTTTTATAAAGAAAGTTATAGAACAAAATTAGTGCCAATTACAATTAGGATTTAATTATACTATAATTTGCAATACATAAAAGTTCTATAACAAAATTGATGTTAGTGTGGATGTTGGTCTGATAACAGTTCTTATGTATAATTTATGAGGATATGTTATTTTTCAATTTCAAGTAGTCGAGTACTCTATTTTTGTAATCCTAACCATAAATACGTATATTAGGTTTAAATTAGGGTAATTTTATAGTCTTAGACTTTCTTTGCATTAAAGGAGGATTTAAAGCATGATTGAAGAGATCTTGAAGTCATTTGAGAGATAAGAAAATGGACAACAACTTCTTGAAAGCATTAAAAGTTAATTCTAGCTCGAAGATGTTAAGAAATGGAGAAGTTAGTGATAAAAGACATAGAAAGAACGAGACTTGCCAAAGAGATGAGTCTTATCTTTCACAAAATATATAGTGGTTAAGGAATATAGAAAAACTGGCATCAAAGTGGTGTAGGCAACTACATTATACTTGTCATGCTCTTAAAAAGAAAGTTATATAATAAAATTAGCACCAGTTATAACTCAGTGTCAAACATTGGTTACATACTAATTTTTCATACATAGAAGTTATAAAACAAAATTGGGCACTAGTGTAAATTTTGATCCCATGTTAATCCTTATTCACAATTTATGATGACATGTTATTTCTCAAGTTCAAGTAGTCTAGAACTCTATTTTGTAACATTAATTATAAATACTTATATTAAGGTTAACCTTAGGGACTTTTGGAAGGTTTTTGATAAAAACCTTGCTTTTGTTCTCATAATTTAAGTCTTTTTGGGCATTGGAGGAGGATTTGAAGCAAGATTGGAGGAGCCAATAACAATTTTTCTTAATCTTTTCTTCTATTCTTTCCTTTATATTTAGAATGATTTATTTATGTTTCTATTTCCTTATGTTTAGTGTAGAAACCTTAGTTATAGTTAGGTATGAAACTTGAAACATAGATTTCAGTTATTAATGCATGATTTTTGTTATTGGAAGTATTCTTTTTATTCTTAGTTGTCGATTTTATGCATGATCATTATAATTTCAATCTTATGGACTATATGAAAGACTAAGAGATGAAGTAGAATATATGTAATAGGAGAATAAGCACTTTAATGCTAGATAACAAAATTATCATTGACTATTGGGATAACCAAATATATTAACTATGTTTAATAAATTTAATTAGGTTAAATTATGCATAGAGAGATGATAATTGCCTAATTAGATATACCCTTGTGCTTCTAAAGAAAGCATTAACCAATATGTAATAGATTAGATGAAATGTATAGTAATTGTTGTTCATAACTGAAGAGCAATTTTTTTGTATATTTCTTATGATATCAATACAATCATATTTAACTTTAGAAAAGAATAGGTTAATTGTCATTTCAACTTAGATAATCAAACTTTTTTAATAATTGAAATTCCATATAAGTTAACTCTGAATCCTTAATGTTTGCTTTATTTAATTTCCTTTTCTAGTTTAATTATATTATTTTTGTTATTTTATTGAATTTATTGTTTATTTTCCTTATTTAGTTTTATTGTTTAAGTTAGATTAATAGATATAGTGATATATTTTATGTGGGATTGATAATCTTGAGTTACTCCAATTTTAATTACTTGTTATAGTTGACTCTGTATGCTTGTAAGCTCATTAGCTCCATAATACTTATAAAACTTTGTTTTAGTAAGATGTGGTATAAATAATCGAATATCAATTCAAAGAAATTATGAAAGAGTTGAGGTAGTGTTGTGCCCAAAAAGTTTTAAAAATTACCTAGGCCATCCTACTCACAAGAATACGAGGTAGTTGTAGTGATTACCCAAGGTCACCTCCCACGGAGGTGAAATTGGTTCATTTAAATTAATTTTGAGAAAAAAAAACAAAGCAAATGCAATCTTAAACATTCTATCCTGATTGTTGAGTGAAGGCTTTTAAAGAAAGTCACAAAATAGATTGAAAAATAAATGAATCAACCAGAAGAAAAGATGAAAAGATTAATCGAAATGGAAGACTCTTAAGAATTAATTTAACTAATTTAATCTCCTATGCACGATTAAGGGAAATGATTGGTTAATTGTCTTACTAAAATTAACAGTCTGATTCTAAGATCAACTCAAATAATAGACTAAATCTAGCTTTTGCATTTGACAAGTTATTATCCTAATTAATTATGGAAACCCGACTACTAATTACCACTTATGTTAATATATTTCTAATTCATAACCTAAGCGTCTATAATTTCTAGCTCCATATTAAACTTCTCCTCTCGGTCCTTCGTTTAATACTAAAATGATGCAAAGTTTGGTCATGCTATTACATCCATTCAGTTCAGAAACTATAGCAAACATAAGACAACAACACAATCCCTCAATCATGCATATTTGACTAAAATAGCTACATTAATCTTAAGAAAAAGAGATCAGCCCATCACAGATGTCATAAGATTCATCATCATTAAACACTTCAATCCCAACTTTATCAGTATAAATGAAGTATTTAAGCAGTAAACCAAGTAAATAACCAAGATAAACTGTCAAAAGCTACAGAGTATGGGTTCGGTTAAGCTAACATAATAAGAAATCTAGTAAACAATAGATAAAAATGCAACAAATAAGTACATAGAAAGAAAACAAAGGTTGCCATATGAATGAGTCGCGGTGGTCTCCTGCTACTCTCAATCCTTCTGCATTAGCTTTTGCCTTTTGCTTCTGGTTGATGTTCACCAATGCAACTGAATGCTCCCACTGCCTTTACCTCTGTTGCTCTTCTTCTTCACCGACTCTCTCTGTTTATCTCCTCGTCTTCCCTTCTTTCTCTCTGTCCCTCTTTGTTTCTGAATGTCTCTATTTGTCTAGAGAATGAAGAGTGAATGAAAGATAGTGTAGTGTGCCACCACCTCCCTTACTCTTTCTATTTATAGTCTGCCTTAGGTCTAGGTTTTCAAGCTCTCTCTCCTACGGATGACATGTAACAAGTTGATCAATTAAAGAAAAATAGGTCACGGGAGTGCATGAGGTGGTTACG
>JAOSBM010000204.1:17140012-17152228 GCA_027568955.1 Erythroxylum tenue | reverse complement strand
TATTATATATAATTAAATATAATTATTGCATAATTATGACGTCACACCGGTTCGACCGGTGGTTGAACCGGTCAAACTGGTAATCAGTAAGACCTACGATTCGATGACCGGTCCGAATTTCAAAACACTGGTTTAATTGATTACGAAAGCTTAATATTTTTGAACAAAAGTTATTTCGTTAATTTAATTAGCAAAATAAATATAATTAAATTAAGTTATTAAATTTGTATTAAATAGACTAATAATTTAAACAAAAATTTAAAAATTTAGATACTAAATTAAAAATTTTCATTTTGAAGAAAAAGAAAAGTGTCTCCAAGCAAATTATGCAGTAAACTGTAAACCATAAGGACGCTTTTGCAATCTCACTTCAATACACTCAAAAGCATCTCTCTCGCCGCACGCAGCCTCTTTCTCACTGTCTCACACACAATGATAAAACCCGACCTGGATCAAGACAACCCTAACAATGGTGAAGAAGACCTCGACGAAGAAGAAGAAGTCGACGAAGAGCTCCAAGTACCCGAACCGAGCAAGGCCCAAGCCTCGGTAGAGCGGTCAAAGCTAGAGAATCTCTTCCGTCGGATTCAAACGGAAACAGTTCCAATTCGCGTCCATGACGTGATAATCAGAGGGAACACCAGGACCAAGGACTCGTTCCTGGAATCCGTAACGGCGTTACTTAAAGAGGCTTCTTCTGTTCAAGAGTTGCTCGAAGTTTCGAAAGCTGTGAATTTCAGGTTGCAAGCGCTTGATATTTTTGATTCAGTTAAAATCACGCTGGATGCCGGCCCACCGGAACTTTCTGAGACCGCTAATGTCATCGTTGAGGTTGTGGAGACTACTAATCCGCTTTCCGGTGAAATTGGTGCTTATACACGAGGCGAGGTATGATGTATTTTGGTGATATACTAGTTGAAAAGTTAATGTGATGTTTGGTCAACGGGAAAGTGGCTCGTAATGGGAATTAAATGTTGTTTGTTTCAGATGGAATGTGGTGCTTCAAAATTATGTGTGTTGGGTCTCAATGACAGTGGTTTATCCATTCAATTTGTGGTTAATTTTCAAAATAAGTGATCTTGCTCCGCGGTTATATCCATAATGTTTTGCTTATGTATCTGGACATGTAGGAGATAAGAATGAAGATGAACTGAATTGTTACAAGAAACACGTTTGATTTAAATGCTAATTTTGATAAATACCCGTGCCTCTAAGATCAAGTATATTGGAGAATGAACTTTCAGGGAAAAAAAAACTATATTGGAGACCGCATGTTCAGCGTGATATCCAGCTGCTGTTACTCTTTGAGTTGACTTAATACGGTCTTCATTGGTAAACTTTAGTCGCTGATAATTGTCCATTTGCTATACTAAGGACATATTAATTGACAATAGCATGCCAGACGTATCGTGTTATTTTTAATATCAGAATGCTTTTGTAGGCTTCATCTTCAACGATTGAAGGTTTACTGAAGTTAAAAAACCTATTTGGGTATGGGGATATTTGGGATGGATCTGTCGCATATGGTGGTGACCATATGGCAGAGGTAAGTGCTGGTGTCTCCCTGCCAGGATTCAGAGGATATGTGAATCCTGTTGCTTCAAGAATGTTTCTGCTATCCCAAGACTGGCAAAAGTTTTCTTCTTTCAAAGAGCGGTCATTGGGTCTCTCTCTGGGCTTATTCTCAGCCAGGAATCATGACTTGATGTATAATCTTGCTTGGCGTACCTTAACTGATCCATCACAAATGGCTTCCAATTCAGTGAGAAGGCAGCTTGGTCATGGTTTACTTTCATCTTTGAAATATACGTTTAAGATTGATAGGAGAAATTCACCTCTAAGGCCAGTTCGTGGATATGCTTTTGTTTCAACGACTCAAATTGGTGGCCTTGCACCTGATAGCCGGAGCTTGCGCTTTTTGCGTCAGGTTTAAACTTTCTCAAACTTGATTTGTGGGTTTGCTTGTACTTGTTCTATGAACTTTTCAGCTGTTAATGCATTCTAAAATTGGTCTCAGTTATATTATGGTTACAAGACTCACTTGACTGTCTTCTTAGGATATGCTTAAAGCTTTCAATTCGATATAGTATAGCATTGTATTCATGTTTGATCGTTCTGTGTAACAACTGTTACTTGACTTATTCTAGGTTCTTCGAGTGATCCTCTGCTTTTTATTTTTCCCCTTTGAAGCCTCATTTTCATGATGTTGGCACAGAACATTCTGAATTACAGTAAATTAGGAAACAAACTAGTAATGTGTTGCAACAAGTTTTTCAGACTAAGGATTTATAATAGTAATTATTCTGGTTTATTGAATGAATTATTTTGGACACTTTTTTGCAAACTAGTAATTGCAAACTAATTCTCTGGCAAATTAGGAAACAAACTAGTAATTATTCTGATTTATTGAATGAATTATTTTGGTAGTTAGCTGGAATTCTACTAATCTTTAGTCACGAGATTGATTATTAGATTGTTGTTTGGTCCTTTTGCCTTCCTTCTGTCTTCGTTATGCATTTACCATCTTATGAAGCTTCCGCTTTCTAATATTACAAACAGGAGTTTGATCTTCATTATGCTATACCTCTGGGATTTTACCATTCTGCACTAAACATAGGACTATCTGGTGGTATTGTTTTTCCATGGGGACCTGGATTCTTGGACATGACTTCTCCATTGCCAGAGAGGTTCTTCTTGGGTGGTAATATATCTCCAGTTTGTACATTGGGAGGCCCAACAACCTTGTGGGGCTTTAAAACAAGGGGACTGGGTCCTACTGAGCCTCGAAGGCAATTGCGAAATAATCCATCTGATGGAAATAGTGAGCCTGGAAGGGATTATCTTGGAGGAGACCTTGCTGTTACTGCATTTGCAGATCTTTCTTTTGATTTTCCATTGAAATGGTTACAAGCGAAAGGAATCCATGGACACTTTTTTGCATCTGCTGGAAATGTTGAGAAATTAACAGAAAATGCATTTCGAAATTTCTCTTTGAAGAATTTTGCGGATTCATTTAGGAGCTCCATTGGACTTGGAATTGTTGTTCCTACCAATTTGTTCCGGCTGGAGGTCAGTAATCTGTTCTTTTGTATCCAATTTTGATACTAACAAGTGAGAACCTCTAGTTTGTCTCGACAACTGTAACAATTTTCTTGCAACAAATGTTGGTTGCCTTCAATCATTATGTAACAACAATCTGGAGCTTGTTCTTCATGGGAGTGTTTCTCCATAAGATGTTTATTTCTTCAGCATCATGTTTTTTATTTGAAGCAAGACCAAGACCTGCATGTTCATACTAATTAAATTGGTTTTCTTTCTAGCTGAACTATTGCTACATGTTGAAGAAATTTGACCATGACAGAGGGGCAACCGGTTTCCGGCTCAGCTTCTCTACTCCATCATAGAACACGGCCTACGCATCAATTGATTAATGATATCTTGGTACTTCTGCCAGTCCAGCGAGGCAGGTGAGTGTTTTGTTCCAGAAATACTAAATTACTGGACAGCCATCATTTTTTGTTCCAAATGTACTTTTGAACATAGGCTTGGAAGTCAGCCTATCCGGAATTTTGTGACTTGCAAACAGAGAATAATATGAAATACCAAGTATCATCGACGTAGTTTTTACCTTAACGGCGTTCTACAGTTATTTACTACACCATTAAGAAGTTTGCTCGAGATGTAATTAGGTCCTTTTCTCTGTCATGTTAGGCTGGTTTTCTATAAAGCCTTGCAGTTGATTTCTTGGGACTTCTTTTGTTCTTGTTTGTTGTATTTGAAGAACGAATAAACCTTCAAACTCTTCTCTCTTTTTCTCTTCTTTTCCTCCTTTTTTTACGGGAAGCTGGTTATGGTCCATTGGGTTACGGTAAAAGTAAAGATGTTGCGATATTTTCTGGTCTTTACTAAGGGCTTGTTGTTTCTATTTTTAATTTTAGTTTCTGTTTTTGTTTTTAAACTTACCAAAAAGAATCTATTTATTTGAATTTTTTATTTCTATTTTTTGGTTTTAGATTTTTTCAGTTTTCTTAAATTACGAAAACTATAAAAAGTAAAATTTTCTGTTTTTTATAATTTAATTTACTATTAATTAAATATATATTATTTAATTATTTAATATATTAATTTTAATAAGAATTATGAATAATTTCCTTTAATAAATGATAGAGAGGCCTTTTATCGCTCTCTTAAGTCCTTTAAATTTTTTCCTTTGAATCATTTGTTTTATAGGTAGCCTTAATAATTTGATTAAGTAGTTTTTTAATTAGTCTATTCACTTTATTATAATGGCATATCTAACAAATTTATTCTTGTACTGAGTGTCTTTTTGTCTTAATTTGTGTATTTATTTATATATTTTATTTTGTATTGTTAATCTTTACCATATTTTTAAGATATTGTATCACTTTTTTATATATTTAGTTATACATATTTATTAATGTTTATTATTATTATTACTTTGTCCGAAGCAATCTCTATCATGTAAGGGTAAAATTATGCCAAATCTTGCATTTAACCTTTTTGTTGTTGTATTATGTATTTAATTAATTAAAATTAATTATTAATTAAAATTATAAATAATTTAAATTTGCTGAATAATTTTATTTAATTTCTAATTTCTAATTAAATAAAAGAAAATAAATTTAATAATTAGTAATAAATATAATTTAATTTTAATATATCTTTTATCTGAACTTTATTGAGCAGTCTATAACATTTTTGCTTAGAATGATGGAAATGATTTATCTCAGCCTCCATAATGGCAAAAAGGGAGGAGAAATAGTTCAGTAATCTCGTGTGATATCGAGAAAAATTTAGCAACATCTAACAAATTTTTAATCCATGCATGCCACGTATTCGTTTGAAGAAATTATTGATATTATTACAAATAATGATAATTTAACACAAATATTTGTTTAAAATCACTTTAATTTTAGAAAAGTTTTAATCTGATAAAAGTTTTAATCTTATCTCGAGATTAGATTAATCATGTGCCGTACCTGTGATGTTCTAACTGGATTAAATTCGGTGATGTGTTGGCATTCAAAGCTATGCTATCAAATGATTCTCCCTAATGATGGACCGGTTGCACTAACCAAGTTATGTTCTTGGGCCTCGTTACGTTGGGTTTTATGTTCACCGGAAGATAATCTCACAAAGTGTTGGGGCTTGAACCATATAGAAACAATTGCCAGCAAACACTTACCAAATGAAAGTGACATAGCCAAGCCCGTACACTATCAAGCTGACAGTCATATTATGTCAATGAGGGATTTTATACAACATACCAACTACCAAGAAAGTTAAAAGATAGGAAGTAGACGGTAGACCTTCGTAGTAAAGAACTAGCCTTGTCACGCCTAAACAACTTGGGCATTATTATGCATGTTAAAAGACTAACCAAAAATCTATCAAGTGTAAACTGAAACTTTACCTCCGGGTCTTTTTGAAGAATCTAAAAAAGACAGTTTAAATAACCACAACAATGTAAATTAGACGCATATGATGGACAAGAACAGCCGATTAAAAGAAAATTGCAAAAGCCATACACCATACGAAGAAAAAGCTGATGCTAAGCTCTTGTCTCCAATAAGCCTGGAGAATTTTCCACGTCAATGTCTCCCATTCCCGTGTCTTCCTCTTCCTCGCTATCTTCATCACCGCTAACTTCCTCGTTATCATTGAGTAGCTTAGCCATGTGCTCTGCCAGCAGTTGATCATCTCGTTCACTCACCTGAATTAAGAACCAAGTCAACCAATAAGTACTAGAAGCAAAGGACCCAAAGTGACCTTATTTGAACAAAAGACCACCTCTCAAGTTAGTAGTAGCTCATTGGGAAACCATTTTGGATAAATGACTCATAACACCAATCTTAACAATCAAAACATTGATACAAGAGGATAAGCGCAACACTCACTGCTCTAGGAGCCTCCTTCACTGTAAGTTTCCCCTTGTGCTTAATTATTGCTTCAGTGCATGCAGCAATTGCGTTGTTCAGAATTGCTATCCCTTGCTCCTGCACAAAACAATGACAAACAACATTTTTGTTTGAAAGTTAGGAGCCATTAGCTGAGAAATGGTATAGCCTTGTAATTACCTCCTAAAAGGTCAACAGCAACACTTAGACCCCAAAGAACAAAATGATAAGCATTAAGACCAGAATCTGTACCAAACACAAAATTCAGCCCAACCATCAACAAGCTAGTGTATGGAAAATCTTATTCTTAGGGGAAAAAAATCCAATAAAAAAAGGTAACCAAATACAGCAAAAAGTTGATTTATCTGGGCCATCAAAGATAGGTCAATTAAGCTGGTCCTTTCTGATTAGAGTGAATCTTACAAAAAGTAGTCCAGCTTTGGATTATAACCCTACAGGTCAACTGCTGCAGGATACTCTCAGTATTTGTCTCCAGGAATGTTAATCATTTCTCATGCACCTTGTTATTGGGCAACAATGACTTTTATTTAAAATAAGTATGCGATAAAAAATTACCAACCTTATCCAGAGTTTGGGCAGTCAGAACATAATGCGGAGCAGCAACGTACTTTATTTTCACCGGGCAATCATTATTGCCTGCAGCCTCAGCCTTCCTCATCACATCCTGAAGATTCAAAGAGTAAGTTTCTGAATATAAATAAGCAATTTGGTACCTCCTTTGCAAATCTTAGGTACATGTATTGTATAGACACATCAACTGAAGAGAAAAACAAAGAAAGAAATTAAGATGTAAAGATATGAATTGAATCAAACCTTAAGGTGAAGAACACCATCATATTCGAAACACATCATTTCTATATCAGCTCGCAACTTCACTGGTTGTGGGGTCATTCTTCTCTTAATATTCTTTACTAATGCCTCTTTGATTTCCTCCGTTACAGCAGGAACCACTTTTGTTACCTGCACATTAACATAAAACCGTAATAACCAATAGAACAAGAGTCAAAATAACAGTTAATCAAGGAAACCACAGCTGTCCCCTCAGGGACATCCAGTAGAAAAATCATAAAGGATACCTCCTGTCCATCTGGGCCAATTTCTTTAACTTCTCGATTCAGTGAACTCAAAACTGAATCAGGGTCATTAACAATGACTTTGAATGCCTGGAAATGAGTTGAATTAGGCCTGGATAACACTCATCATAATGCAAAAATATCATGAACCACTAAAGTCCTCACCTCAAAGGCATGGCCATATTTACGGTACAAAGGCCAGCCAATATGGATGTACAGATCCTGTTATCAAGAATAAAGTTGAATAAGTAATCGGATTACATCTAAGAACCTTTCGGACTACATCTAAGAACCTTTCACACACATCGAAGGATACTGAAAACTTCTTAAAGTTCAACTTCTGTACTATTGAATGCGCGATGTGATAGAAAAGCAAGGTTCATAATATAAATAACATGACATGATAATCTTGGTCAGCCTTTTAGCCCTTCAACTAGTTGATCTAATATGACTTATGAGACCATGGTACAAGAATATAGATTATAGTTTTAAGTAAAGATACAAGTTCAAAGCAGGCCGAGTAGATTCAATCGGTCCAGCATGAAAATTCAAACCAAGCAGACCAAAAACAATAAATTGCAAACTCTTCTCCGAAACCCTAAATTTGAACTCAAAATTGCAACTGAATACGTCCAAATGAGTGTGCATAGTTTATAAACGCAGCTCCACCAAGGGTAAATTCCGGTAAAAATTATTCCTTCAAAACCTAGAACATGTGAATCAAGCTAGCAAAGTATGGAAATCCAGATTACCTCCAAATCGATGCCCAAAGTCTCAGCGACATGTCGCATAATAGAATGGACAAGCTTGCTCTTATTGTACCTTTCCTCACAAGCTTGAATATCCTCTTCGCTAACTCTCCTCTTGCTCAAATCAATGTAGCCTTTCTCCTTATCAACACGAAGCACCATAACGGGTTCAATCCGACCCACCTTTATCAGACTGCTGACGCTGCGAATCCGACGGCGAGAGAGCTCAGAGAACAAAATCATACCTTCTATGTTGTTGTACTCTAGTAGTGACACGTAAGCACCCATGTCAGCGATGTTCTTCACTTGGATCATCACTGCCATGTCTACTTCCGGATATTTCGCTTCGTACATGCGACATGCGAGGTTTGGAGCCATGGTCGGAGGTCTTTGAATCTGATGATATCCAGGAAACAAAAATATAGGGTTAGGGTTTCAGAGTTGTCCTAAATAATCATAAAATTGAGCACGTACCGCTGATAAGAGAACACCAGCGAAAGAGAGACGGAGCAGTGCAACAGAGCGGAGCAGTTAACAAGTGCTAGGGCGTTTCATCTTTTTGTCTGGAGAACATAAAACGTCGTCGTTGAGATAGGTTCATTTCGATGGTGGGTACGGACACATCCAATTTGTATTTTGGTGAGGCCCAGTAGCTATATGGGGCTCGAGAATACGGGGTCAGGGTCCTGTTGCCTTCAATTTTAGCTTTAACGGCAAGATGAACATATTTGTCGAAAGATAAAAGTATCTAAAAAGAATTTTCTTAATTTAATTTTTAAAATCTTTAATAGTTCTAATTTTTAAAAGTTATAAAATACATATTATAATATTATTTTCATTAGTTATTAGTTGATGTAGCTAATGAAGCATATACATTTTCAATTTGACAACTAGACACTTATATAATATTTGGTAGAGACATCAATTTGGACCGAAAATAACTTATAATCCATAACCTATTTAATCTAAAATAAGTCATCTTTCATCATGACCTAATTTTTCATTAATAATGTTATTCCAAAATCACCAATAACTTTGTTTTGTTTTTCCTTATTGTGTTATTTTTTGTGCTTTTAAGAATTATACGAAACAAGAGATGGATATTTGTTTTTTTAGACCTATCAAAATGCTTACCACTAGGCGTCATTAACATTCTTAGATGTAGAAGCAGTGCAACTAAGAAATCAATAGAACATTCGGGATTTGGAGTATACCATTCCATGATCATCCTTAATCGCTCCTCCTAAACATTTCTCTCCAACCAACCAAAGTTCTTCAACTTTTGATCATCAAGAAAACACCTCTAATCATCGTATGGTTTGTTCTCTGCAGCTTTATGCTTGTCTTTAGGTCTACGGAAAAAAAAAACTTGTATATATCTTTTTCCATATTACTTACTTTACTTTATTTCTTGGTCTCAATATTACAGACATAGTGTCTGTTTGGTTCAACTTTTGGAAGGTCCAAAAATATTTTTATCTACCGCAAAAGCTATTTTAAAGAAAAAGTAGATGTTTGGCTGTAAATTTCAAAAGTACTTTTGAAGATGAAATAGCTTTTTTAAAAGCTCAAATACAGCTTTTTCAAAAGCTAAATTTTGAAGCTTTTCAGAAAAGTTCAAATTTTAGCTTTTTTAGGAAGCTGTTTCTTATGTTACTTTCTGTCACTTACGTAAACAAAACTTCAAATAGAGTCTGTTCTCCTCTTGGGTCTTACGTAAACAAAACCACTAGCCGACTCTGCTTTGTTTCTTCTACTCATCTATCCCTCTTATCTTCTCAGGTTGGTTCTTCTTCTTTGTATTTTTTGTTGTAGTAAAAATTTATTTTTCTGCGTCAAACGCAGAGGACACAGACGCAGAGTCCTCTGCGTTTGATGCAGACGTTGAACGTCTGCGTTGTTGACGCAGACCGACGTCTGCGTTTTTAATTTATCTCAAAGCCTCCACGCCATATATGCTCCTCGCTGCCAGTAGAAATGTAAGCATCACCTGTATCTCCAACGTTTCATCTACTGCAGACTCCCCTCTGCACGTATAATGGATGGCAATAGCTTCGGAAGATTAGGGCATGACGGGAGAACACCGCGGCGACATTAAGGGGAAGCCCCGCCTCCTCCTGCGTGCTCCAACAAAGATGTACAACTCGCCACAACTCCAACAATCACACAAAACAACTCACATAACCAACAGTCTCCATAAGCTTCCGATCACCAGACCTGAACAGTCAACACCGGCAGTAGGTTCTCACATAAACCCAGATTTAATTCAATCACAAAACCCCTTCACTACTGGCAGGAGTTCCTCTTATCGTGGACCACAAAACAAGCACTCGGAATTTCATGTAGCTTGGGGTTTGATATGTTTATTGACAAGCCTTGTTTAACAATTATTATTCCAAAAACTATTCTTGTTTTATAGTCTTATTAAAAATATTATAATTTAGGGTTTTTAAATGTTTATTATAACTTTTTTTACATATTTTAATATTTATTTTTCATATTAATTTTATTTCCTATAAGAAAATGAGACATATCTTTAAATTATTTCTTACAAGATGATTATCTAAAATTTCCTACAATATGGTACTTGGCATATTGTTTAATATACTTTAAAAATTATTTAGCATAAATAATTTTATTATAAAATAAAATATAGTTAAAATTAATAAAAGTGCTTTTTATTTTTATGTTGCCAAACAGTCTACTGTATGAAGCTCTTTTAAAAAAGTTGTTTTTTAATTGATAACCAAATAGTCAACTGATTTTTAAAAAAAGCTCTTCTCAGAAAAGCTTTACTGACAAAAGCTCTACTAAGCTCCACTAATAAAAACTTTATTGATAAAAGCTCAACCAAACGGGCCCATAGCCGACTTCTCTTTTATGAAAATGACTTAAAAACCTTCAACAACATCCTCACAATACATGTAACTCTTCACAGAGAGCCATTCCTATCAGGGTCGTTCCTACCGTTTTATAGGTCCTTGGTGAAATAAAAAAAGTCCCAATAAATCGACAATATACTTAAGTTTATATATTTGTATAAAACATAAATGACTCAATTTATAAGTTTACATGCTTGTTTTCTTTTTTTTTTTCTTTTTTTCACTTTCAGACAAATACTTTTTAAGCAACATAATATAAACCAATTATAATATAGTTGGACTAGAAAAAGAACAAAAGTACTTGTATGGAAATGGAAGAAGTATACTGGCACAACCAAACTTCAATAACTTCACAATATATCACAAAGATATATAAATGGTATTATATCTGTGATAGAGGAAAAAAAATAAATAGCAAATTTAATATATCATATTAAAAATAAAAAACAAAGAGTAAATTTTAATGATAGAGAGACACTAATTTCTAAAAATACAAAAAATTAACATACTTAGGAAATAAGTTAATATAATATCCACGTTAATGACAAATTATAAATTAATTATAACATATTCAAATATTTAATAAGTTAAAAATATATTTAAAATAAAAAAATTTTACCTTTAAATTATACTCAGCACTCAAAATTCAGAAGACAAATAGCCCAATAAAGGGTTGAATACTCTTATGTAACGACAAATAGCCCAATAAAGAGTTGAAAAAGTTGCAGAGAAGTAAAATAATGAATCACATTTATTACATGATGGAGGTCACGGTTCTGAATAGTCCAACAAAGGGTTGAATACTCTTATATAACGACAAATAGCCCAACAAAGGGTTAAAAAAGTCGCAAAAAAGTAAAATAATGAATCACATATATTACATGATGGAGGCCACGAGGCCCCTTTTTATGATGAGCTCTGAGCAGGTGCCAGCACTGATTCCTATGGATTAGAAAAGAATGCTCGTTCATGGCTAAGAGGATGAACTTTGGAATCAATTTATCAGGAAATTAATTTAGACCACAATTTTTTTTTCCACAAGTAGTAATCACATGTAAGTTGTATTACACGCCATATAGCTTTTGTGGAAAAATAAGGGTTAGTTGATAGGCATTAAGAAAGTCGTATAGTTTTTCATTCCCCATTCTAATAACCTTTATTAAGCTTACATTAACAACCTTGGAATAAAAACAATATAAGAATAAATAGTATAAGATGAGCACATGTGAAAAGGTGAAAAATTGATTGGTTTAAATATAAATGCATACTCAGTAAGCAAATATCAATATTTAAATCGTACTTTCATTATCTCTCATTTGTTTTTGTTACCACTAATGCATGAAAAGAAAGAATAAATTGCTCAATTGAAATAAACTCCAAGAAATAGGATTTTAGTGCTACTAAAGATTTCCCTTAGGCTATGTTTGGTTTGATGGTTAATAATGGGATGGAATGGAACATAATATGCTTCAATCGTTTGTTTGAAGGTTTCATAATGGAATGGAATGGACTGGGATAGAAGCGAAGGGTTTCATGTTACGTTCCATTCCATCTTAAACAGTGAAAATAAGAA
>JAOSBM010000204.1:17123773-17137353 GCA_027568955.1 Erythroxylum tenue | reverse complement strand
ATTAATTATAAAATATTAAATATTAAATTATTTTGTGATAAAATAAAATAAATTTTAGTAATAAAATATTAATAAATATTATATAAGAGATTAAAATAAATTCAATTAATTAAAATATTTTATCTTTAATTTTTATCTAATATATAACTATCATTAATAATAAAAATATAAATTTATTGACATTAATAACCAAACAAATTTTTTTTATTTGAAAGAAAATTTGAAACTAAAAGCAAAAATTAAAAACTACAATAGAAAAATAAAAGTGAGATCAAACAATCTCTAAAAAATCGATATTTAATATTTTCTCGAGTTTTAGAATTTAGCAGCTCGCTTCTTTTCTTTAGAGCTAGAAAATTGCAAAACATATTTAACAAGGTAGCCGAGTTGTGTAAACAAAAGTGAAAATTTGTCTGACTAAGTATACATATAGTTTCAATACATGACATGAATCATAAAGGGTTTAACATTTCTTACGTTTACATATATAAACGTCTTTTTTTTTTTTCACTTCTATGTAAACATATATGAAAAGGTAGGAGAATTGAATATTCCTTGCGATTTACTTTTCTATAATGTATTGTAGGATTTCAAAATTCTTATTAAAAGATTCTATAATATTATAAATGTTAAAAAATAAGTATTTTTCAAGTTATTTCAATACAAATTGTCTTGTAATTGGACTACTTAGTGCACAACAATCAGTATTAATTATAAAAAATTTAACATCAATTTAAGAAATAATATTTTAACTATTATAAGATGTTTTTGGAATAATTTTTAAATAAGTCGAAGTCATTAACTCTTAGAGTATCCCATATTGACTAAATATGAAAATATTAAAAAGGTTTATAAGTAGTAAGAGTCAACTATTGCCAAAATGACTAATTAGAGTATCTCATATTAATTAAACATGAAAATTTTAAAAGGCTTATAAGTGGTAAGTGTCAACTATTTATATTTTAGTTAAAGAGTTTAACATTTTATAGTTACTTTGGCAATAGTTAACCTTTACTACTTATAAATTCTTTAATATTTTCATATTTAGTCAATATAAAATACTCTAACGTTAACCATAAATAAAAATTGTCGTGGGCTAGAAAGACATTCTTAGCATTTGGAGTAACGTAGAAGGTCAATGAATTGACGAAAGGAAGTAGCCACTGGCTATGAAGTATGAACTTTTCAAATGCAACATTTATTGGGCGACTTTGTAACTCGTGGACCTTATTTACCTAAAGAAATCAAAATTAAGGTTTAGTATAAGTGGTTATACGTAAAAGTAAAAGAATTGTATAAATGCTGTTAGAATACACGATCACGATAGAATCTGATTCCTTACGGTAAAAATCGTCATCAATCACAAGATAATCATGTCAAATATATTAGGACTGTCTCTTCTCTGACCGATGGGATATCAAAAAAGACAGTTATTCATAGGACTTAGAGATCATAACCCTAATTTCTTATATAATTGATCTTATTTCTATTATAGTCCATCATAAAATAGAAATATTGAATCTCTACACATTAAAATTTATATTTTATTAACTATTAAATAGCCTAAAAATCTTTAACTTTAATAGATCACTTAAACCAAATTTAACTTTATGATAGCTCATAATATACAATTAATTCACACACACACATATATATATATATATATATATATATGTACCCACACGTTTGATTTATATCAAAGTTCATATGCCTATTCCATTTGTTGAGTCTTAAAAGAGTTGGTAAAACGATGTTCCTTTTTAATCTTTCTACTTGATGCTTGTAAGTTGTAACAGTAAGAAGGGAGCTACATTTTACTATGTAATCTCGTTCAATGGAAACAATAAAGATTGCATTGGACGTTCAACTGTGGTATTTCTTAGAAACTAAGTCGTAGGACAGGACAAGAGCCAATGTTTAACTTTTCTTGAACGGTCAACGGTGACGAGGAGAGAAGGCACAAAAAAGATCAAAATTCCACCGATACTCTCGGGTATCCAGGTATGCTATGCCATGGCCTAGCTTTGGTGGGGTAAGCAATGTACAGAGTTATTGAAATGAGAAGACAAGGACCACCTGTTAAAATCCGTGATTTTCGTCTATGTGTGAGAATGAATGAGTGACAGGCCAGCAAACCGAGTTTAGATTTTTTTGTTCAATTTTATAATATTTTATTGTGTCTAGTAAATCTCATCTATTTATTTATGCGAATCTTACGTTAATTTATGTAAAACTTACGCGGGACTTACATAAATAAATGGTTAAGATTCACTGGACACAATAAGACACCATAAAATTGGACAAAGAATCTTGTTCCCAGCAAACCCTCCTTGATAAGCTATACCTATACCCCTCTTTTCTTTCTCTTGTTTATTTGGTTATTTTATTCCTATCACACTTTGTCTGAACAAAGTGGAATTACAATAATCATATTTTTGTTTTGATATCTTATTTGCTTATCACATTGCGTAATGCATATAACCAACAAAAACAACTACTGCAAAAAAACCTAACAATTCTCGTAAACTACAGAAAGGGTACGTAATAGCATTCAAGTATATTGATTGGAGTGAACATTTCGCCAGAGTGTATGGCTCTGACTCATCCATGAAATTTTGGACGGGAAAGAAGTTTGTCATAAGAAAAAGATATTTTTAATACGCTATTCTTTTATCATCTAAAATAAATTTGAATTGAATGAATATAAAAAATGACAAATGACGTCTCTTCTTTACCGAATTTATTAGATTCAAGATAAAACAGAGATGAGATCCTCTGTCTAATATTATTCTGTCTTATTTTATCTCATAAAATTTCAACCATTTATTTTGCGAGACCTATGCGAGATTCACATAAATAAATGGCTAAATTTTATTAGGTACAATAAAATACCAATCAACTAGCTAGCTATTCCATCTAAAGGTGCAAATGCTTTCATTTAATAACAACTCCAGTAAGCATCCATCATACATCATGGATCACATCATACATGCAAAATATATAAAAAGTCTTCAGAAGAAAGTGAGAGATGGTAGAGCATTTCTCAACGCATGTTAAGGGCTAGGGTTTTCAATTCCAAGGGATGTGCATATATTACTGCTTATTCTAGGGGGGACACAAGTTCTCGTTATTTTTCTCTTTTGTCTTAGGTAAGAATGATGAACAGGAGACATCAAAAGTCATTTCTAAGACGCTTAGATGGCTTTTTAAATTCCTGACTATAGTTTCTTGATCATTCACATATAGAGCTGAATAGGAATACACCTAAGTTGAAGATGAAGGGAGCTGACAGTTCTGAAGGTTCCAAGTCAAGCTATTCCAACAAGAACGATGAGGATCGGGAAACAAGTAATTCCAAGCCAAAATACGGAGAAAGCACTAGCAACAGCTCAGTTGAAGAGACTGAAAAGAGGGCAACCTCTGGATCTGCACGCCAATACAATCGCTCAACGTTGCCTAGGCTTCGCTGGACTCCGGAACTCCATCTATGCTTCGTTCGTGCAGTTGAAAGACTAGGAGGACAAGACCGTTAGCACTCAACTACACTCGAGTGGTCTTGATATATAGATATTCATTTTTCAGAATTTGTTCATGTATTGTGTGTTAACACAAGTAGCCTGATAATGGAGTTTTGCTGGGGAAATCGCTAACGTTGTTGCAATTTCATTGCAGGAGCAACCCCCAAGTTTGTTCTCCAATTGATGAACATCAAAGGACTTAGCATCGCTCATGTGAAAAGCCATCTTCAGGTATCTTGATAAAAGGGAATTTCAGTCTACTTGTTTTTCAGATCAATAATGCCTATGGAAATTATAAAATTTTCTTATCGTGTATCTATCTATCTGGTCAGATGTATAGAAGCAAGAAGACTGATGATCCTAATCAAGGTATTGTTGAGGACCCTAGTAATCCAAATCGTTAGGTTTGTAATCCTCTCTCTTAAAGTAAGAAGATTGATTGCTGGCAGGGCAAGGACTTCTCTGTGAAGGCCGATATCACTGCATCTATAACCTTAGCGAACTTCCCATGATACGCAGTTTCAGTCAAAGACCATCTTCTTGTTACAGGTGTGCATTCGTGTTTGCTTTCCCCTTTGAAGCAATAAGTAGAGCTCTAATTGGCGCCATAACAGCTGCTTTTTTGCTTTGTGGAAGATACGGAGATGCTTCTTGTAGAGGTCATGAGAACCAGATTTATAACTCCTACATGGGAGGAACTACCAAACGTGGGATTTACGGCTCTGTCTCTGAGAGATTTGAGGGTTGCAAGAACCATACCGATTATAATTCAATCATTAAAGATCCTTTCAGTGGACAAACTACATATAGAACTCATCAATATCTTGAAGAGCTCAAGTGGTTTTGTAGACCAAGCTCAGTGGATGACAACTTCAAAACCAAGTTTCAAGCGAGAGGAATAGAACAAGTCCTACATTGTCTGGATGACGCCAGCTCCAGCTACAAAAATTGGAGGACAGCGCAAGAAAAGCAAGCTCTGAAAAGGAGGAGCTCGGATCCAGAATGCGACCTAGACTTAAACTTAGGGATAAAAGTGGCAGCCAAAGATGTGGAACTTGAGAGACATGATGATGATATTAGATTGTCTCTGTCTTTGTCGTCAAGTTCATCTTCAAAGCTTAAAAGATTCAACAAAGAAGACGCGAATAGAAAGCGTGCAAGGATTGCAAGTACCCTAGATCTGACTTTGTGAATGAGAGAATTCTGAGCGAGATCTTGAGGTCCTTACTTATCCAGGATGATCATTTCATGTTGCAGTAGACAAGGTAATAGACACCATTTTTGATCTTCAGCTGTATGTATACTTGATATAAGCTAATAGCCGGGATTCAACATGCTGATACCAAGAAATAGATGAATAATTGTAGGATTACAAAAATATGCACATTGGGTTCTGAGCATGCTTGTTTTGGCAGTTTGGAGCTTAGGAACAAATAAAAATACTTTTTATATAATGCTATAGCAGTGGATACGACAGCACGTCATTCTTATAACCTTGGATATTGGATTGGACAAAAGTATTAAAACTAGTGAACTTTTCTCCAAATTTCTTCCATAAGACAAATCGGTTTTCAATTGAATTTATCCAGAAAGTGGATTTGCTGGGGGTTATAGTTTCAAAACCTGATCCTCCAATGGTGTTCATGGAAGTAAATTGTTCGAAGGATTAATTGATAGTAATTGTCTATCTCGTTTTATATTAAAGTATCTTATTAACTTAGATAAATATGTAATCAATTTTTTTTATTTATTTACATAATTTTGAAGATATTTAGTACAAATATAATCGCTTAACTAATTAAATTTTGAGAAATGTTTTTTTAGAAGTTAAAAGAATATATTGAAGAGAAATTAAATAAGAGAGTTAAGTTGAGTCAAGTTTTTATAGAAATTAAAAAGTTCTCTAAGAGGCTGCTATTAAGTTTTGATATTGAAATTTGAGAATGAAGAGCTATGTCAATAAAGTCTTGTAACTTGAGTTATGTAAGCTTGTTTCGGATAATATGAATCATCAAGCTGTAACTTGGGGCTTCACTGGAGTTCTACATTAACTCGTTGTGTAGATATGCTTCCAGACTTATAAACTCCATTTCAATGCTCTATGCTTGCTTACTTGGAGACTAGTTCGATCAATAACAAGCTGATCCCTAATTGAGTTAATTAACTCTCTTTGAAGTGCATCCATCAGTAGATGTTTCTATTAGAATATTTTCCTGTTCCTCTTTATACATAGAGCACATATATTGTTGGTTAGAGAAATATTATACACATTGCAATTTACTTTACTTGAAATTTGTCTAAGACTAGCTTTTAAAAACAGTTCTTGTTATTTTGAAGATGGAGAAACAATATTGCATAAGTATTGTATCTTGTCCCAAAAGACTGAAGAGAGAGATCATTCAAAGAACAGATGCTGTATTGATTCTTTTTTTGACGGCGAAAGACAAAATCATCATATGCATCCAAGAACTTTGTTACTGTATTCAAGGAGCTTAATTTACCTTTTAGTGTTAATCAGAAAATGAAGGAAGCACTTAGCCAAGCTTGTTTGAATCAAATTAGATTATTTCATTCCACTTTTGGTCCTTGGTCCCTTAAGAGATCCTTGTAATATCTATTTGTGAATCCCCCTGAGTAATGTCTGCTCCAAGTGATGGTATCCTTCATGTTCAGATTTATGGACTTTCTAGGAACTTGATTGTAAAGTGAGAATTAAGCAAGAGTTGTAGATGACCAAAAGCTAGGCTAAGGGCATCATTAATAGTTGTCAAGTCTCTTATAATCCCTTTGAGTGTTTATAGATCATTGGGTCCAATCAAAGGATCATATGGGATCCAATTATCATGCCAAAGGAAATAAGCAGTCCATTGCCAATATGGTATTGAAAATAAGGTCAAGATAGCTTCCTTTTATTTGAGAATATTAATCATGGTTTATGAAGAAATATAATTGGTCTCCATCATCGAAAAAATATCTCCCTTAAAATATTGAGCTTGAATCTATTTCGCCCATAAAGCCTGATTATTAAACATTATTCTCTCATTTTATTAGTAAATCTGATTGATTTATAGCCAGACCCCCTTCTTTCTTAGGCATGACATGTGATGATTAATAAGTGTGGAGGCTATTGATTAATTTTGAATCCTACCAGCCATTATAAGGTTCTTGTTGCATCATCATGATAATACATTCTATATCTTCTCAATCAATAAAGTGAACTCCACTTGTGTAGGTCTTTTAGTGGAAATTGGAATGCCTAGATATGTTAAAGGAGGTTTCACTGATCTCAAGCCTATCAAGCTAGAAAGCCATGAAGTTTTTATATTAAGCACCAGATGCAATGTATAGATGACTTTTACTTTTATTCATAAATAGTGCTAATATTGATCTAATTGTTTTCAAAGTTGACATGAATGCACTAATGGAATTAGCATCTTCGAATAAATGAGAACAATAACAAATCCTAAAGTGCATATTCTTAAAGATGTACATTTAGAGTGAAATTTAAACTTACGCTCTTAAGAGATAAATATGTTAATCAGTCTAGTAAACACTTCCATAATTAAGGTAAAAAGAAAAGAAGATAAAGGTGCAAGATGGAGGATCTCCTTATCTCAAACCTCTAACACCTTTGATTACCTTATAGGTTCTCCATTCACTGAGATGTAATAAGAAGTAGTAGTTATGCATTATTCAATCTAAGCTATAAATATATCGAGGAAGTAAAAACTTTCAGGGTGTTTAAAGAAAAGCTTCAATTAATAGAATCAAAAGCTTAATGAAAATCCACCTTGGCATAATTCTCATGTGAGTACTTTATAATATTGTTCTTGAAGAATTCTTGTGCTAGCAAGATGTTATTTATAATAAATGTTCTTTTTACAAAGGTTCCTTGAGAGAAATAAGTGAGATAGGCTAGAATGTCTGAGCATATTTACTAAAAGTTTTCAAATATTTTTACATCCTTTATTGCAATATGATATGAGTCTAAAATATTTTAGAGAAGTGGCAGAAGGTACCTTGGGGATAAGGATAATTTAAGTTATGATGAGTTCTTTTAACATTCTTCCATTTTGAAAAAAACTCGAGCATAAATTATGTTACTATTTCTTCATATATTGTTGTATTTTTTGAATAAAAGAAACCATTTAGGCCATTAGGGTCTAGAGCCTTGTTTAGGTTAAGAGAGAATAGAGCAACTTCAACATCATCTCTATTGAAAAGTCTTAAAAGTAAGTCTATAGCTTATGGTGAAATTCTATCCCTGATGATAGAATGCATTAGTTGAATGAAGGATAAGTTATTCAGAAGAGAGCCAAGAGTGGGAAAATAATTTTGATATTATAAATTAATCACCATGCCATCCTCTCTTAATATGAAAGTAATTTTGATACAAATTTTCCATTATAGTACTAAATTGTAAAAGAAAGAAGTATTTTTATCACTATCTTTAAGCCGCTAAGTCTTTGATCTTTGTTTCAACACTAAAAGCTTGATATGTAGTCACGCTTTGTTGTATCTTAAAACTGCTGCTTTTTTCCTAATCTTGAAGGAACAAATCATTAGGAGAAATATAAACAGAGTGCTAGATATTGTTAAGAGAGTCCCTAACTTTAGTTACTGCTTGATAGATGTTGCTAAATGTTTCCTTAATAAAAAGTTTAAGATCCTACTTGATTTGTTATAGTTTTCTCTGACTAATGAACAACTTATGCCCCTAGACATTAATTTTAAGGC
Source organism: Erythroxylum tenue (assembly GCA_027568955.1). NCBI lineage: Eukaryota > Viridiplantae > Streptophyta > Magnoliopsida > Malpighiales > Erythroxylaceae > Erythroxylum > Erythroxylum tenue. The sequence goes on along the minus strand of JAOSBM010000204.1, from coordinate 17,129,098 downwards.
CCCTTAAGATAGCTTTCTTAAATCTCTCAACCTAGCTAGAAGATTATTGAATTTGAAGAGATTGATTTGGATGAGAATTAAATAATAATCATACATTAAAAGGTTATCAAAGGAAACTTTACTCTTTCGGAATGAAGAGATCCATTCTACAGTCACTAGGGCCTTATTAATTTTCTTTCTTAATAGACATTGCCCTTTTTGCTATTTTAGGTGAAGAACTGGCCCTCTATTTTGAGATCAGTGACTTGAATAGAGTTAGTGCATTCTTCAAAATCCTCCTAGCAGTTTCTAAGACAAGCATTTCCTTCAGCTTTTGAGGGGAATAACAAGTTATTGAAATCTGCGAAATAAATCCAAGGTTCATTCATAGTGTTCCTAATTTCCTTTAATTTATTCCATAAGGAAAACTCTAGAAAATAAGATTGAATGCATACGTAAATGTGGTTTGAAACCAAATATTTTATTACTTCATCTTTTAGAGAAAAATAAATCATTTGATCTGTTATTATTATGAGATAAACTTCCAAAATGTTTTTTTTTCACAAAACTTAAGTTACTGCAATGGTTCTCCTTAAGCTTAGTTTCCAAAAATACCAATGAGCATTGGTATATTCTTTAAAATATAATCTAAAAAAGACTGTTATTTATTAGGCTTATTGAGCCCTTTAATGTTACAATAAAGAATAGACGTTAAGAACGAGAGATTTTCTTACCTTTTTGCTTCCTTTTGGAATTACTCCTAGTCACACTCTTGAATTATTTCTCTATCACAACTTCCTCCATTGCTTTGTTAATCCATAGAAAAATTAAACTTTCATAATAGATATAAAAATTATTTGTAATGATAAAAAAGTATTAGAAAAAGTGAAATGATTTTTATTAGGAAATCAACTATAAGCGAATGATAGGTACAATAATACAATAAATATACAATTTCTCAATTGGATCTCTTTAATTGAATAACTTGAAAAGCACAAATCATAAATAGAAGTTCAAATTGTACCTGGTTGGATTCCTGTAAAAACTTTCTTCTCAATCTGTCAACCATAAGCTGTTTAGTAACTAGCCTTTAATAATATCCACAAAGTGAAGAAAAAGAACTCTATTTGTATAGGCCTTTTGGAGGAAATTGGAATGGCTAGATATGTCAAGGGAGGAATCATTGATCTTAGTCATGTCAACCTAGAAAGCTATGAAGCTTCATGTTGAGCACCAAATGCAATGTATAGATGACTTTTACTTTTAGTATAGATAGTTCTAACATTAATCTAACTATTTCCAAAGTTGAAATGAGTGCATTAATAGATTTAACATCTACTTTAGAGAATAAAATGAGGTTAACAGTAAAGCTTAAAGTGCATATTCTCAAAGATCTACACTTAGAGTGAACTTGAGAGATAACGATGTTAACTAGTCTAGAAAACAATTCTATACTTAAGGTAAAAAGATAAGGCGATAGAGGATCTCCTTATCTTAAACCTCTAGTACCCTTGATTACTTTAATAGGTTCTTTATTCACTAAAATGTAATTAGAAGCAACAGTTATGCATTGTTCAATCCAAGCTATAAATATATTTGGGAATCCAAAAGCATTTAGAGTGTTTAGAAAAAAGATCCAATTAATATATCAAAAGATTTATGAAAATATGCCTTGACATCACAATTTCTCACTTAAATATTTTCTATTGTAGTTCTTAAAGAGCTCTTGTGCTAACAAGACGTTATCCCTAATGTGCCTCCCTCTTTTATAGGCTTCTTTGATAGGTATAAATGATATAAGATAGAGTGTATTTGAGTCTATCTACTAATAGTTTTGAAATGGTTTTATACACTATATCGCAATATGTCCTTTAGAAAAGTGGGAGAAGGTATTTTAGGGATAATAATGGTAAAGGTTTTATTGAGTTCCTTTAACATTCTTACCTTTTGAAAGGACTCAAGCACAATTTATATGACTATGTCGTGATATGTTGTCATGTTTTTAAGAAAAAAAAACCCATTTAGGCCATTAGGATCTGAAACCTTATTTAGGATACTAGAGAATAGAGCGACTTTAACATCATCATCATTGAAAGGTATTAAAAGCAGTTTTATAGCTTATGGTGAAATTATATCCTTGATGACATAAATTATTAGTCAAATAGAGGACATGCTATTCATAGAGAGTTAAGAGTGGTACAAAAATAGTTGAACATGTCTTACTTAATCAAATATTGTGAATTAATCGCCATGCTATCCTATATTAAAATGGAAGTAATTTAGTTAAAATTTTTTCCTTGCCAACACTAAATTATGGAAGAAACAAGTTTGATTATCACCATCTTTAAGCCACTAATTCTTTAATTTTTTTAACGTCAAAAACTTGATATACAAGGTCTTTTGTATCTTAAATGAGTTGCTTTTACCTGATCTTATAGGAATAAATCATTAGGTTGCTTATAAAGAGAGTGCTAGATATTCTTAAGAGCCCTTAGCTTCATTCCATGCTGAATAGGTGTTGTAAATCCCTCCTTATTAAAAATTTTAAGCTCCTTATTTATCTATTATAATTTTCTCTAAAAAAATGAACAAATTATGCCTATAAACATCAGCTTTAAGCCCCCTCAAGATAGCTTCCTTAAATCCCTCAACCCTAGCTAGAAAATTTGTAAATTTTAAGGGTTAGATCCTCCTCTCATGAGCAATAAGTTTTAGGTGAGAATTAGAGTATGATCTGACACTAAAAGGTTGTTAAAGGGAGCTTTACTCCTTAGGAATAAAGAAATCCATTGTGCATTCACTAGGGGCTTATTAATTTTTTCCCCAATAATCATGTCCCTTTTTATGACTATAAGTGAAGTAATGACTCTTTATTGTGAGATCGGTGATCTGAATAGAGCTACTGCTTTATCTAAAATCCTTTGTGTTGGACCCTAAATTTTTTTAAATTATTTATTGTTTGTTTAATTATTTATTTATGATTTGTTTGTATATTTTATTTTATTTTTAGAATTGATTCCATTAATTTAGTGGGCATAAATAGAAATTAAAAATTAGATGGAAAGATTAGAATTAAGTTAGAATTAATATGATGTTAAGTAAGGAGTAAGTAGATAAAAACAAAAGAAGGGGCAAATGGGCATTTCATTAAATGATGAGGGCATAATTGGAAGACCAAGGATAAAAATGGTCTTGAATTAAGAAGAAGAGAAGATTGAGTCGTACGAAGCAAAAGAGAGAAGGAGAAAACGTGAAAGAAGAGGGGAGAAGAAGAAGAATCGTGGAAGAAGAAGAGAAAATCATGAGAGAGAAAGAAAGAAGAAGAAAATAAGAGGAAATCATCTTGTTAAGGTAAGTTCATCTTTTCTTCTTGCTTTATTAGAGAAAGAATTAGAGAAATGGGTTTGTGTTGGGAATGAAAGAAGGAAGAAGGTGATTTAGTGTAGCACCCCACTCTCGCAAGAATCGAACCCGACATCGATGGTGATATCCGAGTTCGTGCCCCGCGAGGGTGGTGTGCTAAACAGTCAATCGCTCAGAAATCGGTGTACTTTTTTTTTAATCACAAAACACAATATATGCAGAAATCGATACTTAACTTGGGCCCTTTCACAATTACAAAACACTCGAGTCATTTGAAAATACAAATTTATTCAAAAGTTGTGGAATAACAATTCAATACAAAAAAATAAAGAAATGCAATGTAGACGCGAACTGACCCCGACCTCTAATCTTCACTTGAAAGCTATAGGTATACTCCCGTTGACCTAACGGAGTATTCTTCTGATCCTGAAAAATATTTGTAAATTTTGGGTGAGTTTTGCGAACTCAGTGAGTGACCATCATCGATGGCTCACTCAGTCACATAATACATAAATCGTATTCACATCATTTTACATTTCACATTCAAAACACTTAAGCAGTCATATCATGCATATGCAATCCACATGAGACCCACTTTTTATTTGTTACTTTGTTGTGACCGAGTGCCTAAACTGTCCCATATCTATTAGATACCGGGCTCATTAATAACTGTCCCATATAGGGCTCATTAAACGTTAAACCTGAGGCTCTGAATCACTTTTGAGCAGTGTTGTGAGATCCGTTCCATTCCGGTCGAGATCCGGAGCGGAACGGACAACCACCGGTACCAGCCAAAAATATCGATCAGTATCAGTGGTTTTCGGTCGGTACCGGCCAATACCGATAGTACCTGAACATACTGGTCGGTACCGTAAAGTTGAAAAAGCCTAGGGATTAAATTCAAATTTTAAAAGTTTAAACCTAAAAAGTTTTAACCCCCCCGACACTCGGTCTCTCTTATTTGATTCTCTCCCCTCAAGCAGCCGATCTCCTCTCCCTCTCATCTCTGTGCCGCGCCGCTCCTCCTCGCTGCTGCCGGTCGCCTATGCTCTTCCCACCGTCCGTCGGTCTCCTCCTCGTCGACGCTTGCTTCCTTCTCCGATTCTCGCCGACTTCGCTTCTTCATTCCTCGGTTCCTCCATGCAGACCCGACGCCTCCACCATCTTCTCCGGTCCTCGCTGCCGCACCACAGCACCGCGACACCGAAGGGAAGCCACCGGAGACGCAACCGTTGTCACTGGAGACGGGTCGACCCCTTGACCCGTGACAAAACCCGAAGACCCGCCAAGAGACCCGAAATCGATTTAAAACTTTTTTTTTTCTGATTTCTAAAATTTCATGCCATTTGCTTATTTGTTGTTGTGTTGGATTGGATTGTTGGATAGTTGAAATGTTGGATTGTGAAAATGTAAATTTCTGGTGGATTTGGTATTTTGGTTGGATCGATGTTGGGCAGTTGGAGACTTGGATAGTTGGATGGTTTTTTTTTGTGATGTTGGCTTGTTGCGTGACTAATCTGGGTTTAGGAATTTTCATGGATGATGCACGGTGGTGTTGGTTGGAATTTTATGAAATGTTGAATCTTAAATCAATGTCATTTGTGCTGTTTACTTGTTTTGGTTTGCAATTTGTATTTAATTATATGAATTTGCAAATTTTAAATTAAGGGAATAAATTTATAACATAATGAAACATGTTAACGGTTTACCTTGAAAGTTGACAAGAAAAATTGTAATTTAAGGCACAAAATTAGAATATAATGAAAAATCCTTTTTAATTCAACAAATGTAGAAATTGAATTTGCATTGGTTTGATACTTTGATTGGCAATATAAAATGGCTATTGTTAAGAGTTAAGATCCTTAGAATTAAATTGAAAATTTTGTAACTCTTAATTTGAAAATTCACATACTATAAATAACATACATATAATTTTTGTACTCTCACATGATTTTTATCAAATTAAATATTGGTTTTATAATA
>JAOSBM010000204.1:17072618-17083032 GCA_027568955.1 Erythroxylum tenue | reverse complement strand
TTAAATAATATATATTTAGTTAATGGTAAATTATATTATAAAAATAAAAACAGAAAATAAAATTATTTTTTATAATTTTCATAATTTTTGAAAATTAAAAAAATCGAAACCAAAAATAAAACCAAATAAATTTGAAAATAAATTAAAAATAAAATGGTAAAAACCACGAAACTCAAAAGCCCAAAATTTCAACAACAAAGAAATGGCTAGGTAGGCCTGATTTATAATATACAGCCCAATTGCATTACAGCTTAAATTCTAATAAAATTAGGGTTTCTCTATGGTATAAATGGTAGATAAGCCCTACGTTTTTAGTACCGAGTCCTCAGGCCTCACTCTAATCTTGTTGGTCTCCGTTAGAAAGAGCGGCTAGGGTTTCCAATCGATCCGAGGAGGGAAAGCTTTCCCAATCTTTCATCATGAGAGCCAAGGTTAGTTGCTTAAATTCTAGTTCACTATCTGTTAATCGTTTATTTTGGTTGGTTCATCGGTTTTCTGATTGTTGCGTTTGGGGTTTGTTTCTTTATTGTTTTTGGGTGAATCAGTGGAAGAAGAAGCGTATGAGGAGGTTGAAGAGGAAGCGCAGAAAGATGAGGCAGAGATCTAAATAGTTTCATCTTCAAGAAACGACTATCTATTTGCTGTTTGACTATTTTGTTATTGTCTCCGCTATTGATTAAGTGGGTAGTTTTGGAATTTAACACAGTTATGTTAAGACATCTTGATTTTGCTTAAATGAGATCGTGTTTCGCGTATTTTTGTTCGTTAATATTTTTTCTCAGATATCCCTTTGTTGTTTTAATGTTACTGCTGTTGTTTCTCTATGTTGTTAACTTTAGTGTCTGTTCTATTAAGCACTATTTAGTTGGACAAGGCACTTCTTCACACCTTGTTCATTTGTTAGGATTGAAGCCGATTTTCTGTCAATTCTGAGACGTTGTTCATTGAATTCTTTAGTAAAGCATATGTTATAGGTATGCGAAAGGATTGACGTTAGTTCTTGATACAATTGTTAACGTACCTCTCAATGTTTTTGATATTTATTTTTGTTGAATAATGTAGGTTTTATTTGTTTAGAGGTCATTGTTGCACGGCGGGTGTGGACATGGTATTTGTTGGTGGAATACGATCTTGTAGTAAATTACATGGGGTAATTCATTATAAGCATGGATGATGCATACGATGTTGTTTGTTTTTAGGTGATCGTGCATTTCAAATGCTGTATGGTATCGATTTTGCAACTTTATGTGCATATACGCTCAGAGCTACAAGTTGAGTGAACTGTGTGTAGAATTTTACTTGACAACGGTGCTGAATTGCTTTGAAGTTGAACAATTCAGCACGCTTGTTACCTATTAGCTATACTCCTTAGCTTTCCATTGTGGTTGTCTGTACCAATGTTTCTAGTCTATTAATCTGAAATGATGTTGATTGTTTTGTTTCACGGACAGTAGTTTAGGTTGAGATGCCAATTTTTGTTACGAACCTTTGTTATCTCGTTTGCATAACATGGTATGACTGAAATGCCATTTGGGCTTGAAGAATATTCAGAGGGGTTAAGCAGGGGATCAGGAGGAAAAACTTGGCTTGTAATAGGGAAGTGATGATACTGAAATTCAGAGGCATAAACATGAGCCAGAGGTTAGCCATAGCATGGTAGATGGCATTGTGAGGGTTACTCTGCTGCTGTTTAGATCCAAATTCACCAGGATACAGGTCCTGGAAATCACAAGATCTCAGTTGAATATACACTTGTTTAGTTCCTCGTCCGTCCGTCGTCAATGGATGATTTAGTGGTTGCCTCCGTGGGTCTTTCAGTCCAGTGAAGTGTTTTTAAACCTGGCCCAAGTTGGATGTGTTTATCATGTACCTCGGAAGGTTTTGGCTTTAATGTATTATTCAGTTCTCGCCAAAAGGAAAAAAAAGGAAGAATAGTAGAGTCGCAATTCTGAAAGTCGAGAATCACTACTTCATACGATTTATATCTAGGTTGTACTATGTTGCAATTTCCTTTTTAGATAAGGTGTTTCTTATATTCTGTCGATTTAATAAATGTAGCTCACAGAAATTAAGAGGGTGCATTTAAAATTGGAATAAAAAGATATTGCGTCCTATCCTTGGATAATTATATTATATATTTTTTAATTTGTTTACCAGCTCAGGCAGAAAAAGAAGGCACGTGCAATTACACGCAAAAGGCAAATTGTGTCGTTTGCCCTCATTGTAAATCCAAATTGATGAGTTTGTTGTTCATATTTCAAGGGGGCAAAGGAAGCATACGTAAAGATGTTTTCGTCGAGGCGGACGTTGTAAAGGTGGCATTTTGACTTGCTCTTAATTAATGTCGTGAAAAGATTACCAGAAAACTCAGGAGAGTTGTCTGTCAAATAAGGTTGGGCTAGAAATATATTATTATAAAAGATGAGGGGAAAGGAAAAGAATAAAGTGATTTTATTGGGAATCAGAAACCTTAGTTATAGAGGCCCGGCCCCTGTGCATGTCCAACTCCATCTTGAGCACCCCTCTTTAATCTATCAATGTAACTCCTAACTTCCTGTGCGATCATCTTCTGCAGCACACTTAACAAGCATGCATCTTCCATTCTTACCATGCATTTCACTTCATCCTCATCTTGTTCTTCTCTCATCTTCTCCACAACTCTATCCTCCTCTTCTCTGAATTTCTTCGTAGCCGCAACAACCGCCTCCTCCGTCTTCAAAATGAACCCATTTCCAGGTAACGACAAAGTTAATGACGTCTCTGGCCCAAAACCCGCCACACCACCAACATCGTTCTTCTCCTGTGGTGAAGCACGCAAGCAGATCCTCTTGACTCCGGAGTCAGTCTCCGACTCTGTCGAAACTTCGAAACTCGGACGCTTCACGGCAGAGTTGGAATCCGACGACGGCGACGACATCTGGTAGCCGCGCTTCCGACGAAGGGTAGAGTTCCAATGATTCTTGATCGCATTATCTGTACGACCAGGCAAGAGTCTGGCGATAGTCGCCCACTTGTTGCCGTGAACGGCATGTGCACGCACAATGATGGCATCCTCGGCGGGCGTGAAGGGCCGATGCTGGACCTCCGGAGAGAGCTGGTTGCACCAGCGGAGACGGCAAGATTTGCCGGAGCGACCAGAAATACCAGTGCTAATCAAAGACCAGTTTCGAGGGCCATGTTGGTGAACGAGCTTGATGAGAGTGGCGTCTTCTTGCGGGCTCCATGAACCTTTGATTGGATCCCCGCCATGGAAAGAACCCATAAAAAGGAACAGCAGAAGAAGGAACAAGAATGAATAGTTCAAAATACATAGAATATATAGTGGTGACTTAGGATAATAAAAGAAAAGAAAATGGGAATCGGTTAATAAGAGGGAGGTTTGGGGGTTAATAAATTAGAATAATAAAGCGTGTTGTGGGAAAGATAACGGTTCCAAGGAGAGTGGTGTGGGGTTTGTTGGTGTGAACCGTAAAACCGCATGCTTGATATAACGACTTTGCTCATTATATGCGCGTTTGTTTTTGTTTCCTTCCCCTTATATATTATTAGAGGCTAGAACTTATTAATTTTAAATTTTATATTATAACGGATTTGCCTACGAAAGCAAATTTTCAGTTGTCCGATCCGACGCCTGTTGCAATTTTAAATTCCTCGGTATTTAATTTGCATGGATTTTTCCGATAATTATTTTGTTTCTTTTGGGTGGGGAAATCGGAGAATCGCAGACGTCGCTTCGGTATGGGTGGAGTTAGGTTGGAGGGAGAGAGTTGTAACATAATTGTTTTGGCGGCCTTTTCTTTTTAATTTTTAATCCAATCAATTATGTTTTCTTTTAAAACTAGACCTGGATTTGGATGTTACTTTTTGATATTCACTTATTTATAATTTTCATATCACATAATAGAAATGGTTTTTCTAATTCACTCGGAGTTTTGTATCGTTATTTAGTCTTAAAACGTTTTCAGAGCAGATAGTTGCATTTGGAATTTTAGAGTAATCAAAGAACAAAATGATTTTATGGAATAAGATTTGATCGTTTTATCATATTTGTATAGTATCAGTTAACTTGGCTTAGTACAATTATTTAAGAAGTTATCTGGTTTCACTTTTTGGTTTCTGTTTTTATTAACATCTTTATAATTACAATAACATAAATTTATAAACTACTTAGGTTATTTTTTTCTTCTTTTTATATTTATTAATACAATAATAACACCCAGTATAAATCTAGCTGACACGCAAGATCTGGAGCGGTTCAATAGTACGCAAACTTATTTCTAATTATTAAAAATTTTGTTTTCAAATGACCTACACGAAAAGAAAAAATAAAAATAAATAAATAAATATAAAATAATAATGATGATCATAATAATACTAATAATAATAAACTACTAAAACAACTTGGGTAAAAAAAAGAAGAAGCTTTGTCTAAATTCCTAGTAGGTAAATACTACCTATTTATAAGTATAGGTTAAATACAAAAGGAAAGTGTTAAAAGATCAGCTTGAACTATAATGATATCTTTACAAAAGATCCTTTATCTGAATTTTAACATGTCAAAGTTTTCTATTGTGGGTCATGTCGTCAGTAAATTTCAACATTGTTATATAATTCTTCCTTTTATCCTCTTACAATCTCTAAGTATAGTATTCTCTCATCTCCTTAGTGAAACGTTTGGGTGTCTCTTGTCTAAACCACTTAAGTCTTGTCTTTTTTAATTTTTCAATAATGTTAGCTACCTTTAACTTGTCATTTACTATTGCTTTCCTGACCTTATCTCTTACAGTAAGGTTTTATATCTAACGGAACATTCTCATCTTTGTCATCATTAGCCTATGATTATACACTTGTTTGATGATCCATTACTCCACCCCATAAAGCATAATTGACCTAATCGCTAAACGACAAAATACCTTTAAGCTTGAGTGATATTTTCTTGTCACACAAAACTCTTGATGCACTTATCCATTTAAGTCATCATAATCTGATCCGATCAACTATGTTTTCATCAATCTTTCTATTGCTCTGGATGATAGACCTAAATATTTAAAACACTCCTTTTGCGGTATAACTTATGAACCAATCTTTACCTCCACATAGATAACCACCCTATGTCCTAAAAAGTTACACTCTACGTACTCGGTTTTAATCCTACTTAATATGCAACTATTTGACTCTAATGTATTACTTCAAAGTACAAACTTGACATTGACCCCTTTTTTTTGTCTCATTCATTAAAATAATATCATCAGCAAACAACATACATCCCCTTAAATATTTTTGGTGAGCTCATCAATTACTACTGGAAATAGAAAGGGGCTCAAACAAAAGCCTTGGTATAAACCAATATCTATAGAAAAATGCTTTGTATCTCTTCCTATCATCATTACTCTAATTTTCACTCCTTCATACATATCTCTAATAATTTGTATATAAGTCATAGGAACTTCTTTAAGTTCTAGACATCTTCGCAAGATTTCCCTTATTATCCTATAATACGTCTTCTCTAAATCAATAAAAATCATGTGCATATTATGTTGTCTTTTCCTGTAATATTCCATTAACCTTCTAAGGTGATGCAAAGCTTTTGTCGTGAACCTCCCTAACATTAAATCAAATTTGTTTTCCGATATAGAAACATCATTTTTCACTTTCTTCTCAATTACCTTTTCCCATGATTTTATGGTGTAACTAAATAATTTGATGTCTCTATATATAGTTGATACAACTTTAGATGTCCCATTTGTTCTTGTATAAAGAAATTACCATACTAAATCTCCACCTCTTCAACATTTTGGCAAACTTAAAGATCAAATTAAAAAGCTTGGATAACAAAGTAATACTCCCTTGGCCTAGGCTTTTCTACACCTATATAGCTAAGTAAATAGTAATAAGTTCTATTTTATTAAATTTAAATAATTAAATAAGTAAAAATAAAAATTATTTATAAACTAATATTTATATTTAATATATATTTTAATTAGTTTTGAAATGTAAATTCAAAATAATATTTGTCAAGTAAGTCAAATTTTTAATTAATATTTAATATTAAATAATTAAACAGTATATATTTAGTCAATGATAAAAAAATATCTTCATAAATTATAAGAATAAGAAAAGAATGAATAACAGAAATTTAAAACTCAAACGGATAAAACTTTTACTGAATTTAAAAATAATTAGAAAAAAAGAAAAAGCAAACATGTCCTTAAGTTATTGGTCTCAATTGTCCAACAAATTGAATGTAATAGAACAGCATTATAAAATGGAAATTGCTTTGTGAAAGTACTAAACTGCTAATCAATCTCGCAGAGTACTTAGGTAAAGAAGTTGAGAACCTATGACCATCCGTGCCTCTTACCTCGTGACTTTTTTTCCACTCGTGCACTATTTTCTTTAATAGTGAATGTGGTTTCTAATTTTAATTTCTTCTTATTTTCATAATGAAAGTCATAAATGTTGTTTTTTTTTCATAATATGTTTGTATTATTAATTAAATAATTATTAAATTATTAACTAATAATAAAATTATGATTATTATAATTTAATTATTCAATTTATTAAGTTTAATTTATATCATTTTAAAATTTTAAATAAAATTAATAGTTATTTAATAAATGTATTAAATATAAATAACCTGGAATTATAATTTAAAATTTTAAAAATAATTATTTATCAAAGATTTTTTAAAAGTGAAATATTTACTTATACATAATAATAATAATTTAATAATTAAAAATATTTTTTTAAAAATTGTTAATTTAAAAAAATTGAAAAAATATTTCACTCATTAATTATTTACTTTAATAAAATATGATAATTTTATTATTAATATTTATTAATTATATATTATATAAGATTAAAATAAAATAAAATACTCATTATTTTATAAAATCAATTTATCTCTAATTTTTATTTTTATGTTATTATTATTATTAATAAAAATGTAATTACATTAATTCTAACAACTAATTTTTAACTAGACAAATTGTAAGAACCTTATTTTTATACAGATCGTTATCTTTTCAAATCAGGTGAATTTTGCTTGAGCTCATTTATTTTTTAATAAAATAAAGAGAAGATTTCTACCCATGACCATAGAACCATTTCATCTTAAAATAATTTTTTTTTTCACATATTTAAGGAAGTGGTCTACTTGTTTCAAGCTATATAGAAACCGAAAACTTAATTTTACTAACATATGTCCTACTTTATTTCATTGTCTCCTAAAGAATATAACAATTACAAAACTTGTTTTTTATAACATGTTGGCCGAATGTGTGATTTATACGTTAATAGTTTAATTAAACTTTATCATTATCTATGGTATCACTTTTCATTATAATGTTACTAAATCCACACATTACACCTTGAATAGTATGCAAAAGTGAAACCATAAGGACTTACTTGAATCTTTTGTGAAAGAATGAAGCAAATCACACATTTAACCAATGTCTAAAAATTTTGTTTTCAAAATTATATCAATATCTGGTAGATCCAGATTAACCGGTTGTGATGTCATATAGGCTAAGTTGATAGCCCAATTATTAGGAACTTTTATAAACCTAATTCTTTTAGGGATTAGGATTCTATACACATTGTTTTGAAAAATGTTAAAGTGCAATGTGATATTATAGGTAACGACAAGGGCATAATTCAATCTTAGACTAACGTGCTTTATATATCATCTTTCAAACAAAATATGATCTTTATATTTATTTTGGATAAAGAAGATTATATTTTCTTAATAAAAAACTCAAGTTTACTGTTGTATTTCAACTAATGATATCTATGATTCTTCATGTGTTGTTAAACATTTTATTTGCAAAAGTCATCTAAAAAAGGGAAACTCATCCATATTGTGGCTCAAGAGATCAAGCCACATCTCTATAGAAAGAATTCAAAAATAGAGAAAAACATTTTTATAACTATTGATTTTAGTGACTTAGATATATATGTTGATTGTTGCAAAGGCATGTTGATCAGAATAAAAAAAAAACAGTCAACTTACAATTGTGATCTTTTTGAAATAATTTATATGTGGATTATATCCACCATTTATAATTCTAGTTATTTTATGACTCTTATTGATGATTATTCGCGATATAGATATACATTCTTAATTAAAGAAAACTTTAAAGTTCTTAACTTATTTAATATTTTTAAGACTAAAGTTGAGAATCTTCTAGGAAAATCAATCAAGGTTTTTACTTGATAGTAAACAAAAGTATTATAGAAAACATGAGATTCATGAAAAAAAATTTATTTTTCAAATAGTTGTACTCTTATGGAATAATAACTTAGTTTACCATGTTAGTAGAATCGCATATAATAAGGAGTATGCATAACAAGACTAACCTCAAAAATTGCCTTTGGGTAAGGCTATTAAAATTGTTTTGTACATTCTAAATAGGCTCTTAAGAAAATTATCGTCTGCACCTTTTAAGTTATGGAAAAACTAGAAAATCAGTCTCAATAACCTTTAAGGTTGGGGTTTCCTAAAAAGTTACATTTGTATAATTCTTATGAAAATAAATTGCATTCTCAGTCTACTCAGTTATTATTCTATAGGTTATCTAAACCATTATTAAGGCTGTAAGTACTATTATCGAGGAGGATCTTCTGGAGTCACAAATAGCTTGGTTTATATAATATTATATGTTTAACAAGGTATCTTATTCTTAAATGTCAAAAGATAATATGATGCATATGACCATAGTTTATATCCTTCACCTATTCAGTTAAGGTTTAGAGATTTTATACTTGTCATTCTAATACAAAATTAAGAATCTACACATATATATAATGAGGTTCCTATGGAACATAATAATGTTGAACATATTCAATTAAGGAGATCTAAGAGGCTTGGTGCATCATTTGATTTTGTGGTTTATCTTAATAAGAATAAATATGACAATGGACATGTTATTATATTAATTTTTTATATATTGTTTCTAGTTCTTACGTAAATTATGGTAAGAAAAAATAAAAGATGAAATACAATCTATAAAACACAATCATGTATGGGAACTTATAGTTTTACCTTAAAACTATGAACATATTGAAGTAAATCACGCGTTAGTATAGACTTTATGTTCGATATACAAAATGCACAAGAAGGGAGGGAGGGGGTTGAATTGTGTATTCTTTTTCGTGAATACAATCCCCTTATATATTTTTGAAAACTTGCTTTCTCAAAAACTATTGAGTAAGAATATCACAATGTATTGCAGTTAACTTCTAAGTACTTGTATAAAATGATAAGTCGATTAAATTGCATTTATGTTGGACATTATTTTGGTTTATTTGTGAAATTTGTGTTCATAAATTAATGGAATTATTTGTTAAATATTCACAGGTGGTTGTCAATACCAAAAAGACGAAAAATGATCAAAAAGATGAAAAATATGGAAAGAAATTCGAAAATTTCAGTCTGGCCGAAATTCAAAGATTAGGCGTGGGCACGCCTAAAGTCATATTCCCAAATCTGCAGATTTTCCAGAATTGGAGTCCAATTGGAACATAACCATCCAAGATCTGATGGACTTCTTTTCAAGATGTTTCTCACCAAAATTAAAAGACCAATCAATCTGGACAAAGTCAAATCAAGAGATGGAGAGATTGAATTCAAGAAGGAAACTATTGTTGATTGCCGTTTATGAATGGGTTTGAGGATTTGCAAGAGATCATCGTTTTCTTTTCTGTTTTTCATCCAGTGTTGCCGCACCCTTACCCTCTGTCTATTCATTGCCAACGTTTCTAATTCTTCCCAGTAGTTCCATCGTTCTTTTCTCTGTTTTTCCAGAAGTTGCCACATCTTGAGTTCTTCTTGCTTTTGATTATTCACGAACCATCGTTTATCAATTGCAGACTGCAGAAACCCTTTGTCCCTTCCTTATCCATGCTTTTGAAATCCTCCAGTGGGATCATCGTTCTTTTCTATTTTCAAGAAGCTTCCACTACCTAGTTTTTTTTTATTCTCTGTGTTAACCAATAGACCATCGCATATCTTAGTCTCTTGAACTGCCGCACTTTGATTTTCTCCTTGTTTCATAGACCATCATATTTTTCCTTGTTGTTGGAGAGGCTGCCGCAATTTGGTTCTTCCTTGGCCATTCTCTATTCACGTTTTTCAATTGCTCCAACAGTATCGACGCACATCTCCACCCTTGGCTGCCACAATTTGGTTTAATCATCTATTATAGTTTAATTCTTCTTCATCTTCCAGTAGTAGTCACGTAGGCTTAGGGCCTTTAGTAATTTAATTTTCTGTTTTCTTGTTTCAATTTTTGCAGATTTCAATTAGGGATTTTGTTATTTTTATTAAAAGACCAGTTATGGAGTTTGTTTATTTTGTTATTTCTTTTGATTTCAATTCAATTATGAGTAGCTAAATTTTCTTGTCTTGGTTGAG
>JAOSBM010000204.1:16973314-17003144 GCA_027568955.1 Erythroxylum tenue | reverse complement strand
CAATGTTTACATTAGTAAGGGATTATTATTAAGAAATAATAATAATGCATTAATTTCACATACATTCAGTTCTCTACGTCGGTTGTTGACGAATGTCACACCGTCATGCTTCTTCGTGTGAGCATGAAAAAATAACTGAATAGTTGTAGGAGGAATGCCCGAAGACTTTTCCTACATATTTAACCTAAATTGTTATATGTGAACTACATTTTATAAAAATTTTGGCAGAGTTTCCTCTATTTTTATGATATTTCCTCCTGTTGAACAAATAAAAAAACTCAACACAGTCATATATGGCACCGGACATTTATACCATTACCATTATTTATAATACAACAAAGTAAAACATTTACAAAATAAGGGTGAAGTTTAGATCCTTACAAGTCTCTGCATATGCTCGTGGTGGGTTATTGATCCTCCCGTATGTATGGGAAGACTCTCTCCCCCCGAGCCTCCACATCTGTTGGTGGAGTTACGCCCTGAGATGGACATTGCCTCAGGGCTTCTCCAATACTCCTGCCAATGACTCCATATTTACTCCGAAATCAGAAGCATAAAGTCTTTGAAGTCTCGGAGTTAGTGGGAAATATTACATCCATTTTTATGGTACTAATTTTCTGTTTCATTGAACGCTTTCTAGGCTTAAACATAGATTGACCATAAAATTTGGACTCTTCTAGGTCCACATTATCTCCCCAATACAACATACATCCTAATTTGCAACAATCAATATTTTTAACAGGCAAACCAAGACCCCTATTAAGTTTTTTCATATTGTAAAAAGTATCAACCATTGTATGATCAGCAGGCAATGATTCATTATACCATTCAAGAATTTTATCAAAACTACGATTCGAAATATGCCCTTCAGACTTTATGTTCAATATTCGAGCAACTGAAGACAATTGGGTTATTGTCTCACAATTTGGCCACAATTCTCGGTCAGCTGACTATAGTAAGTCAAAAAAACTGTTTTGCTTGTGGGTTAGGTTCTTCTTCAAGATTTTTCCTATTTTCCTCAAAGGTATAACCAGCCCCATCATAAACCATTCGCATGTATAGATTTTCAGTTTTTAAGCCTAACATTTGTATTTATATTTAAACTATATATTTACTATCATTATAGTATGTCAGTTTTAACATTCAAACACTTCCTACATTGAAATATAAACAATAAAACAATCCTTAATCTATAATACAATATGTAAAAACAATTCAATCAACGCCCCCATTAAATTTTCTCACATATTAAACGGTAAAACATTTTGAGCAAACTAAGGTTAATACTATGACATCCCAAGACGGCCTAATCAACTCAATAAGTATCAATACAAACACCAATAGGCATTCATACATATTACATTATCCATAACGTTCGTACTCCACAAAGATCCAATCATAATCATCAAAGTCAATGCAATGTTATATTCAATCAAATTCCTATAGAAAATTTTCAGTAATCTCTAACTATAAACATTTACCAACCAATCATACATATAGTTAGAGTTAAAAATGACAACTCAATCCAATGTAGTTGCAAAAAAATTAGGGCAGAAGAAATTTTTTTCAATATTAACCAATTTCATCCATGAATAAATTAGATAAACACTTAATCATCTATGAATAAATTAGATAAACACTTAAACACACAAACATTTACACATACTGAAACAACAATAATGAAAAACATATTCATTTCGGTAGAAAAACAAAGTCTCCACGTGGTCGGCATACCTTCACCAAACGCGCAGCGCCATATTCGGAGAAGACGGCGGCAACGAACGGCAAAGACGCGGTAGCTGGACGGAGAAGACGACGGCAAAGAAGAATCGACGAAGAACAGCGGCAGAGGTGGAGAACGAAGGAGGAAGGCCGGGTGGGGGGTGGGGGGAGCACTACTGAAGCATTTTAAGGGTAACGAAACGACGTTGTTTCGTTTCAACAGAAGCAGTCGACGGGTGATGATGTTTTAATAGACAACTTACCGACGGATTACCAACGGAAGGTTTCCGTCGGTGAATCGAAAAAAATAGCGGCAAACTTCCCCGCTCAATTTCAGCGACGAATTTTGCTACCGTCGGTGATCCATATTTTTCCAGACAAGTTCTCCAATGGGTGTAAGATTTCCGTCAGTAACTAGCAACGGTCTCTTTATCTCCTGAGATTCAACATAATTCAAAAAAAAAATTTCCGTATTTTCAGGTACATTCATATATTTAATTACTATTTTAATTATGCCCTCATGATTAATAATTATTTTAATATATATTTTAATTTTTAGGATTGTATAGGAGCAATAGATGGTACACATATTGATGCACATGTTTCGACCGATGAACAAATACTATACAGGGGAAAAAGAATTAATCCAACCTAAAACATTATATATTGTTGCTCACTTGACATGCGTTTTACATATGTAATAGCTGGATGGGAAGGTACTGCAAATGACTTTTGAGTTTTTTTTAAAATAGTGACAAATCCAACGAATTAATTTCCTATGCCTCCATAAGGTATTATATTATTTTAAATAAACATAATAATTATGATTCATTTTTAATATCTTTTTGTTAATAGTATGTACTACTTGGTTGATTTAGGTTACACTAATATGCTTGGATTTCTTTAACCATACCGAGTTAAAAGATATCATTTACAAGATTATAGAGGCAGAGGAAGACCTCAAGGTCCACAGGAATTGTTTAACTACAGACATTCTTCATTAAGATATGTTATTAAAAGATGTTTTGGCGTTCTAAAAGCAAGATTCCCTGTTATACACAATTATATTAGAATATATGGACAAAGCGATTTTGATAGTTGTGCTGAAAATGAATAACAAATTAGGAAAAGTGAAAATGAAGATGTAAGTTCTCAAGTGGAGTATAATATCACTCCAATACAACTTCGAGATATATCTTAGAAGCAAGACGAAATTGCTAAACAAATGTGGAGTGATTATATTATTTCTCATTAATTTATGTTTCTTTTTGTAAGTGATAGTATTGTTATGTTTTGAAGAATTATAATATGATGGATATCTTTTTTTTATTAGATTGACTACAATTAATTTGTAATTTTTTAATTATATTTAATTTGCATATATTTTAATTTTAGCAATAATGAAAATTAATTGATTTAAAAATATAATATATTGTATTAAAATTATTAACACAAGAGTATAATTACAAAATAGAAACAGTATAATAAAACCAAACATATTTTTGTCTTTAGTTTTTTATTACAAATCTCAACCAAACATATTTTTATTTTCAGTTTTTATATTACAAATTTCAACTAAATAGGTTTTTATTTTTTTAGGAAAAAAATAAAAACTACAACAAAAAACAGAAGTGAAATTAAACGGCCCTTAATTCCCGAGTAGGACCATGCACATTGGCCCATTGAATATGGTGTTCCACATAATAGCCCAGATCTACTTAAACGGGTTGATTGACTAGGCTAGAAGATAGCAACGAAACCAATGTACGATTACGAACATGGTCAATAGTTTTTTTTACGAGAAAACTCATAGAACGAAAGGCTAAAAACTAAACCCAAGCCAGCAGGCTTACCCCATACACCCAGATCCTACTAGCCTTTCCGTATTAGGTGGCTTACAATCAGAGTTATCTAGTAAT
Organism: Erythroxylum tenue; assembly: GCA_027568955.1. NCBI lineage: Eukaryota > Viridiplantae > Streptophyta > Magnoliopsida > Malpighiales > Erythroxylaceae > Erythroxylum > Erythroxylum tenue. The sequence goes on along the minus strand of JAOSBM010000204.1, from coordinate 16,999,503 downwards.
AAAATAGAACCAAGACAAGGAGGGCTAGTTTCCCAACTATGAAGGTTTGCGTATAATAAGGCTACCCGAGCTAAAGAGTGAGCCGCCCTATTGGCAATCCTGCGCGTCTATTGGAAGGACAAGTGAAGGAAATAACGCTTGAAAGCTAAACAGTCCAAAGCCAGCATTCCAATCTCAGAACGATTAACAGACGAATTTGTAAGCGCTTGTATAACTAACAAACAATCCGACTCCACGACAACATGATCTATTTGTTTGTCTTTCAGCCATGATAACGCTTCTCTGATCGACATGAGTTCTGCAATAAGTGGCTCGAACAATGAAGAATAATGCCCGAAAAGAGCAGCTACAAAATATCCCCTTTTGTCTCGAAGAACCGCAGCATACCCCCATTGCGTTTTGTTCCTTAAAAGTAGTCGCATCAACATTGCATTTTACCAACCCAGCCGAAGGTTTACGCCAGCCTATTGTATTAGAAGAAGAGGTACTCCCTAGCCCACTAACTCTCCCAAAACTCCTCCTAGACTCTTGCCAGTCTTGAATAAAATTGTCAGCAAAAGTAACAATCATATAGGGGGAGATATTCTTATCTTGCCAGACTCTAAGGTTACGATGGTACCAAATACTTCACAAAATAGCTAGTAGACGAATTAATATAGACATTGAAGAGTTAACCAAAATATCCCCTATAAATCCTTCAATCTCCTGAGACGAAAGCCGCACCCTCGCAACAACCCAGCTTTCTTTTGCCTTAGTATACTCCAGAAGCACGTGATTTAGATCTTCCTCACAGTCACAGACGTCGCAGCCAGTAGGGATCTCTAGTCATTTACATGCCAGCCTCCCCTTGCAAGGAATGAAGCCCCTCAAATAACGCCAAATAAAATCTTTAATCTTCGGTGAGATAGGTAAGTTCCACAGGCGATTCCAAGATTTTTCCGTCAAAAAATTGACCCCGTCCAAATTCAATCTAAGAGCTATTTTGTATCCAGATTTAACAGTATAAACCCTGTCTCTATTATGATGTCATATCAATTGATCTGGAAGCTTAGCATACGCAATTGGAACTTTAGAAATCTATGAGAATCTATGAAGACTAAAAACATAAAGTTTCAATCGGGAGTGACATTGAAGTACAATATACGAACCATTTGAACGCGGGGCGGAACCACAAGATTACATCATTCAAAATAAAAAGAAAAACATTAAGACTGGCATGATATTTCAATCACAAATAGAAAACCAATCCCTCCACCGATGACTAGATAGCCGGGGAAATTTTCCATTTGTGAATTAGCGTCTAATTATATATAAGCTTTGAAGAGACTGATGTGCATTACATGTGATTTTGTATATATAAAAATAAAAAGGTTCGGTACTGTAGCCGAAAAAGGCCTAGAGCAATACTGCATTCTACCGCTACCATCTAATCTAACCTATTAAAATGGCCTTTTCCGTCGTTAGAACGAGGAAAAGGAGTTAAAAATTAATGAATCAGTGCTTCAAAGTAGACTTGCGCGAGAAGCATGCGATGGGTCACACCTTGCTCCTCATCTTACAATTAGCTTCTAAAGCGAACTGCCCTAACTGGATTATCATCACACTAATGTCATCCATTGAGCCTCTGTGTAATGATAACTCGCTCAGTTTTTTACAAGCAGAGAATAGGTCTGGCTTGTCAACGCCAATGCACAAAGGTCGAACTATATCTACTGCCTCCTCATTAGATACCTGGAAAAGAGAGAAAATGAAAATTGAGTATCCAATTCATATATATATGTATATATTATATTAAAGATAAGAATCATAGAAAAACAACTTTCGTTGTCAGACAATTACTTTGTCCCAAAGACCATCGGTTGCTAAGATCAAGAACTCGCATTCAGGTTTTAACTCCAAAAGTTTGGTCTCGGGTTCAGCTGTCACCCACTGCTTAAGATGCACATCCCCAATTCCTCTTGTTACTGCAAGAGTGCCTTGTACTCTCCACGCACCATTACAAAAATCCACATAACCACCCTGTAAACACAAGACAAATCACCGAAGTTTATCAAAATGGTGTTAACCAGTATTCACTTTTGCCACATCATATTCCCATCTTCTTACCAAGGCTTCAATCCGGCGGCTTTCATCTTCTCTCGACGGTCGATGATCAGATGTTAGCGCCTCAGCAACTCCTCCTCGACTCATTACGGCTCGACAATCTCCGGAACTGGAGACCGCTAGATTGCCTTTGTGAATCAACGCAGTTATACAACAGGCACCACCGCCAACACTTTGCTCCAGAAATTCTCTATCTGTGGTCAAGTATCCGTTTTTTATTGCCATTTCGATTTCTTCCCCTTCTTCACTTGATACATGAGCCATAATGTTTTTATCTAAATTCCTGGATGCATATTCAGCTGCTTTTGGACCCCCATGACCATCAAAGACACCAAATAGAGCCTGTAAGGACAGAACGTGATCACGGCTTTATCAATGCATAGTTCTTGCCTCTTTGATATCAACTATGGTTTTTTTGTTTTTTTGTTTTTTTGCCTTTTACATTTTTCTTCAGTTTCCAGCGCATATTAGGAAACAAAGCGACTTCTAAAATAAATAAAACGGATATGAGTTTTACCAGTTTAGAATTTCCTTTGACGTCCACAGAAGCAGAGTAACGATCCTCCAATGGTCCTCTCCTCCCTCTTTTACAATAAACAGAATATCCATCATCTTCCAGCTCCACAACCTCTACTTTCTGCTCATCTCCTCTGGACGTCTCTAATCCGAACCCGGACGCACTCGTCACGGGTATATGTATTCTTGCTGGTCTCTTCCTCTTCAGAAGTGTACCCGAATCTGATTCCAATCTCGTTTTCTCAACCGGATATGACAAGGGAGACGTCGGTGATGATCCTAAAGAGGGTGGAGACGACACTAACATCGTTGAAGACGTCGGAGATTGAGGGCCATGGATCTTCGGAGACACTATTGATTTGCGGAAGATTGTGGGAATTCTCGGTGGCTGAAATATCGGGGAGTTCGATAATGGTCCAGCCAGAGCGCACGGCATGTCTTTACGTGTTTTAGGTTTCAAACAGCTTGTTCTTGTTTCGGTTTCCTTCTCTCGCCGAGTTTTCTCCTGCTGCTCTTTCTTAAGAAGCAAAAGCGAAGGGTGATTGGAATTGGCTAAATAAGAAACACGGGAATACATGTGGACGATGGAACGGTAACACGACGCCGTTCGGGCTAATTGACCTGGGTTTGACTTGACTTGAACATTTTTGGTTTGCTTTATCCCTTTGGCTTTTAATGGATTGAGGATCATTCACGCTATTTCCAGAGCGCGAAATGTGTAAATTGTTCAAGTTGACTGAGTAAAACTAGCTAAAGTTTTCTGCATACCGCAAGTGATGTGTTTTGCACGCACTCGGAATGAGAGTAATATAATTGGAAAGGTAACAATAATATTAATGTGTATCTAATGACTAAATCGTTTCACGGTCAAACACGTTAGTTGGTCTGGCGCTGAGTTGGAGACCAGGTCTCGCTCCCTCCTCCCATTTTTGTCCTTTCTTTTAGTATGTGATAAAGAATTATATATTGTTCTGTTTGAATACGTGGCAGATACTTAGTGGCCATAGTAATGGTCAAAATCCTAGGCCACAGACGGTGGCACATGCGTTAGAATGCAAATATAACGAAACTTAGCGGTGAAGGTGACGGTGGCCCTTCACATTAGTGGTGCAACTGCTGCATGTACAGATACCGGTTACGTCATAAAAGAAGAAATCAACTAAACAAACATTTCTTTTGCTGGCCGGAGCTGAATATTTATCAATAATCCTTTCCTTGGTCAAAGTCCTAAGGTGCCAAAAAAATGAAAAATTTATACACCAGAAGAGGTCAGAAATCGACGTCTTCAAATGGAGTTCTAGTGCTGTCTGCAGTGCACCCATTGGTTGAATGGAGTTGGTTCCTTTTGATGTAATTACAACATGGGATTGAACAACACAATGAGCCTGTAGGTTTCAACGTAGAATTCTCTCCTGCTTTGACATTGAAAATATTCATGCTACAGCATACTTGTTCCTAATTTTCAAGCATATCGAATTGTTGAAACTGTTGCCAAATCCATATCTAATTCATTTGATCTTTCCCTGAATTGAACTGTTTAGAATACAAACTAGATGACGTAAAATGCAACGGCCGGATATGAACTGGTCTCCTACCTGCTAAAATGTTTAATGGTATTACAATATTCACTCAAACATAAAAATAGTTCTCATAACCTTGTTTTATACAACATCTGTATCTTTCACCAGAAAGAAAAGAAAATTATTGGTGCAATTATTAGAAATAGATTCGATATCGAGTATATTCGACTACCTTATTTCAACCCGCCAATTGAAAGTAAACGATGCCTGAAGCTGAGTTACGCTACCATTAAGTTATCATGCGGACTGGTATAACATATCTGCTTGGCGAGCGGAGTTCATATCTTCTGTCTAATATTATGGTGTCTTATTGTGTGCAATAAATCTTAGCCATTTATTTATGTGGGGTCTACATGAAGCCCGCGTGGGTCCCGTAAAATAAATGACTGAGATTTCATGAGACAGAATAAGACAGAGTAAAACTGGACAGAGGATCTGGTTTCTGGCGAGAGGAGCCAATGACATCTAGCAGTAGGCCTTTGCAATGCTGTAACAAGCGTGTCAGCTCTATGAATTTGATGGTCATGTAAATATTACCACATCTGTAACATGACTTATCATGTTAAAAAGATATAAACAAGTAATCTTATTTAAAATAATAAATAGAAAGTTAGAATTCAGAGCTAATAATAAACTTTTACGCAGAAATATTTTTAACAAAATGCATATCATCTAATTTAAGTTTTGGTAAAAGATTTATCTCTTGAATTTTAGTATTGTAACAATTCACTCCCTCGATTTGAATTTCTCTCAAATTTTGAAATTTTTAGTTCCACAATTCTAAGTTTGACGATGAAACACAAGTGTTTCAACCAATTTGTAAAAATATATATTAAAAGGATTAGGACATAATTGTAATAATTTTGCGCACCTACACACTGTCCATCATTTTGTTAAAAGGATATGAACATTTTCCCCATTTAAAGTTGATTTTACGTGTATTAAGGACTGCTGCTATGCTCTTCATCTTCTTCTTTTACTTATGTCCTTTATCTTGTAGGTGCGGTGCTCCAATGACAATTAGCTTGCTATCTTCTCCGAACCTTCTGAAATATAACCACTTTCTACTCTTCTTCTTTCGATTATGGTCATTACCATCAATAACTCAAATTAGCTGATACTAAGATGTTGTAAAGATGAAAAATATTACAACTTTTTAGTTTTGGTTGCTACTAAGAGATACAGAACGTCTTCAAAACACTGAATTAGTTCCTCTTATATTGAAATACTGCTACTGAGTCCAAAATATTCAATAAATAAAATGGCCTTCTCAACTTTGAAATTACAATTTTAAGATAAGAGAAGAAATTATCTTAGTTTTGCAAACGTGATTTCTTCTTAGAATTTTTTCATTTAGGATAATTATGAACTTCACCACCACCATCACTTATTCACGGACATTGCAAACAGAAAGTAGATGATATCAGATCATATGTGGATTGTGTGGGTTTATATTTTGGGAATTAGGGATTTGGGTTTCAATTTAGGTATTGGGGATTAAAATCTAGGTCGGATGGGCAGGATGTTTCTTTCTTGCCACTTTATAAATTTCTTGAAAATTTAAAATTTATAAAGGGTTAATTATAAAAAAAATAAACCTTTGTCAATTTTTTAATTATAATTTAAACTTTAAAAAGTATCAATAAAATATTCAAACTTTCAATTTTTCAATTCTAACTTGACGTTAGTCTCATCGCTATCTTTACTGACTTGATATTACCACGTGTCCAGGGATCTTCATTAATCAAATGCATCAGCGTAATTAGCAGAAGTGAGTTAGATTATTGAAACGACGTCACTTCATGATAAAACTAAGATGATGTCGTTTCAACAAGAGAAAAACTCCCTCTTCCCAAATGCACGAAATCCTTAAGTTTTTTCTCACTCACTCTCACACGTTTGCTCTCACTCTCATCCCATCGTTCTCACCCACACTAAAAATTAGTTAACCTAAATCTGTTTGTTTTGGCCGATGCTCTCACCTACACTCTCACTCTCTTCGCTTTCAAATCTTAGCGTCATCGTCCTCAACACTTTGCCCATCGCCGAAAGCTTATTTTCCCCTTCTCGACGCCCTCAACCCTTCACAGTTAGCCATGTGAAGGTTAGTTGTTTTTTACGCTTTGTTTATTTTTGCAGATGTTTATGACATACATAAAGAAGAAGACAACAAATTTATTAATGCTGCTAGTAGTAAGCATTCGTTCGTTTTAGTTACACTTTACACTACATTGGATTATACTCATTGAATATAGTTTACAGGTGTAGTAATGATGTAGCCTCTCTTCACCATTTTTGACATTTTATTCTTTGTTGGGTGAATTTATGAAAAGAAATCACAGCAGTGCTATATTTAAGGTAGTAATTAAATATTTATATGATGATATTGTAGCATAATAAAGAAATATGGGCAGAAATAAAGTATATATAGCTTTGGTTGGGTATACACTTGGTATATATTTGACATGGGAAGAGTGTCAAAGTGTTGTTAATGGATACAAGGGTGCTATTTATTGTTCTTTTGATAGTATGGTAGAAGTTGGAAAGATATATTCTTAATTTTGTGAAGAGAAAGTATTATGATCAACAGTAAAATAACTGCAATATATATTATTTGTTATATGTGATAATTTAATTGGATTCAATTATACTTGATATTGATATTTCTATATATAATTCATATTTTCAATATTGATTGCCCCATTTGTAATGGAAGATGAAGTTATGGATTTCAAATGCTAAGCCTAACATTGTTCAACATTTTTATGAATGTTTTAATAAAAAAGCAAGTATTTCAATTATTGTTTTTAGCAATGCCAATCGTATAAATTCATGTTAATCAATATTCAAATTGAAGGTCCCTTGAAGGCTTGGTATTTGTGAAAGACATGAAAGTTTGTTTTTGTTAGAAAATATGTCAAACAAGTTCTGTGCGTTAGGGTAAGAGTTTTGCTCACAAGATGTATTGTTGTTCACAAGAAGTATGTATAAAAATAAACTTGCATAATGCAAATTTTTCATAAGTCTTAACAATTGTGTTTATATCTTTATTTTGTAGGTCCTATATGATTTGGGTGTCAGATGTAAGTATGAAAAAATAGAGATATTGTAATAGCTAGAAGAGAAAATGCAACTATTATGTTTATTGGAACTCTTTTGTCTTTTATTCAATCAGCTACCACTTTAATATTCATTTGTAAGCTTTTCATGTTGTTAAGGAAAAGTTATGAAGGAAACGTTATGTGCATAAACAGTTATGAAGGAAGGTTGGATAGGGTGACAATGAGTTGTTGAGGTTTATGACTAAGCTATTTGAAAATAAATAATGATATAATCATAACCAAGTTAGGAAGAATTTGATAGAATTGGTTGATTGGTTTAAGCATTTCCAATCCCTAACCTTTGATGGATCCTTATATCTGATTATAGCATATAGTTTGATTTAGGATATAGAGACGTTATATTAGATTGTTAATTATCTAGAGGATTAGAAAGTTAAGTTAGTTGTTTTATTCTTGGTTAATGATGCTAATAATCAGTGGGAGGCAACCCTTCGCTTAAGATTTTATGGAATGTGGAGGGATAAAATCCCACACATATGGTGCACCAAAATAAATTGGAACTTTGCTAGAGTCTAAAGCATAAAATAATTTTTCAGTCACATAGCTCTTTGTCATAGTGTTTTCAATAACAAGAACAAACTTGTAGTAAGACATGGCACAATGTAGATGATCCCACCACTTTGGCTTTACACTGGCATCATTCGCACATGCTTGATAGAGATAAAGGGCCATGTCCAGTCCACCAACATTGTTTAAGCATTTTCCAAATGAATGGTGAGGCAGCAAGCTCAAAAGATTCTTAGTAAGCTGGTTTCTTTAAGTAAGGCATCGTGAAGAGGACTAATAAACAAGAGTATCCTTCCGATAAGAGACACATGATAGTTTAAACCATTATGAAAAAGTGCACCAGTATAAGTTGATTGTACATCATCTTCAACATGATAGCTAAGGAATATATCCTCAAAACTAGATCTTTTTCTATCAGCCTCAAGATCCCTATAGACACGAAGTAAATCTCTGTTTCGACTCTGAGAATCACAACCAGAGTGATCGTACTCCTTTGATCATAAAAAAATAATCCATACTCTAAACTCAAATATTTTATCAAATTTCAAATCACTGAAAGGGACAAACAACTGTACCAAGCTCAAATAATAAGCCTAACTATTCCTTTGGGACAAACTCATATAATGAAAATGATTCTAAAAATTACAAGCATTCATAATAATAATAATGAAATGAGAAGAAAATAACAGATTTAGCATCTTTTATATGGAACTATAAATACAATAGCTATGCCTCCCAATTGAAAACAAAAATATGTTAGGAGTACTCTTAAAAACTTAAGGCTTAACAACAATATTTCATTATTGAAAGCAAAGTTATAAAAAATTAGAAGATGGAATGTTGTGGATGTAGACAAGCAGTTCAATTAAGTCATAAATACTATCAAATATTTATAACAATACACATGCATGCTCAAGCATCTGCTTCCACATACTAAACTATGGACCAATCTTAATAAAAAAAAAGCATCGTAAGCCTGGTAGAGAGCAACTCCCTTTGGTGTTTTATGTGCCTCAAACTAAGCAGTACCCATGTTACATAAACAAACTTTCAATCATGCAAGTAATTAACAATTAGAATCCTGAATAAATTCAATCAAACTAAACGCAAAATATAAAATGTAACAACTAGCAGTGTGAATTGGGTAAACACCTGACAGAAACAGGAGAGACTGATTAACAAGTCAGCGATACACTTAACATTCTTGCTTGCGCTTCATCCTAGTTTCAATCATATACTTTATTTCTGCTCATATTTCTTTATCTTGTTACAATATCATCATGAAAATATTTAATTATTACTTTAAATGCAACATTAATATGATTTCTTTTCATAAATTCACCCAACAAAGAATGAAATGTCAAAAATGGTGAAGAGAGTCCACATCATTACTACACCTATAAAATAGATTCAATACGTATAATCCAATGTGGTGTAAAGTGTAGCTAAAACGGACGAATGCTTACTAATAGCAGAATTAATAAATATGTTATCTTATTCTTCATATATGATCATCAACATCTACAAAAATAAATAAATCGTGAAAAAACCTAACCTTCATGTGGCTGACTGTGAATGGATGAGGGTGTCTAAAAGGGGAAAATGAGCTTTCAGCGATGGGAGAAGTGCTAAGGACAACAACGCTACAATCTGAAAGCGAAGAGGGTGAGAATGTGGGTGAGAGCGTCAGCTAAAACAAACAAATTTAGGTTAACTAATTTTTAGCGTGGGTGAGAACGACAGGGTGAGAGTTAGAGCAAATAGAGTGAGAGTAAGTGAGAACAAACTTCGGGATTTTGTGTGTGTGTGTGGGAGGGAGTTTCTCTGTTGTTGACGTATCTGATTAATAAGGGTCCCTGGATACATGGCAGTGTCATATCTACAAAGATAACGGTAAGACTAACGTCGAGCCAGAATTGAAAAAATTGAAAGTTTGTACATTTTATTGTCACTTTTTAAAATTCGGGCTATAATTAAAAAATTAATGAAATATTGGGCTTCTTTATAATTAACCTAATTTATAAATGACGTATATTTATCACTATCAAACTTAGATGGTGCAAAAGTGAAAATTTAAAGTTTAAGGACTAATTTAATGAAAATTAAAGTTTAGAAGAATAGCATGTTCTAAAATTTAAGAAACTAAAATTTTAAAAATTCTCTATCTTATCATATTATATTTTGACAAGTGAATACCAAAAAATAAACCATGGTAATAGATTAATCACTAAATCATATATAGTATCAGTTAATAGCACATAATAGTTCTTAAAAACCAAAATTGTGCATTTGATAAAATTAAATATGACTTATGATAAATTTTTTTCAATGTTGATCATAAAGAAAATTTTTATCATATGATTTTTATATAATTTTAATATCAATTACAGAATTAAGATAGTCAAAATTATGGAGAGATAATTCCCAATACATAAAGTGAGAAAAGTAAAAAGAATCTCACATCCACCCTACATATTTTTAATAAAAAGTATAATACTAACACTAATTATTTGTATTTGATAATCATATAAATATTATTACATAATTGCATCACTTATACACATTTAAATTGATTATATTTTTTTTGATAATCATGTAGATACTATCATCTAATTTTATCACTTATAAACATGTAAAATGATGTACTCTAATCATCAAACCCATCCCCTGAAGTTGAAAGATCAATCTCTTAAGTTTCTTGATAGTGCCATTTATGATAATCTTATAAAAAGCCATAAATTAATATGGAGATTCCTAAAGATTTGATGTTAGGAAGTTTGATAGGAGTAGGAATTTTCTAAATAGTAACGAACAAGATAAATTTGGAGGAAGACTGACATAGGTGATGTTCTTGACCTTACAAGAACAAATCAAGGAGTTTATGGACATGATTTGTAGCCAATATAGAGTCCTTAAGACAATAGAGGGGTTTATGAAACCATTGAGCTTAGGTGACCAGAGGTGTAGGAAGGATTTCTTGTGACCATGTAATTAAATGAAGAACGTAAACACATCCTCGTTGCTTTTGGGGACTTATGGGAGAAGGCCCTTTTGACATCAAACATTCCATTTTCACAAGATATCATAAGTAAGTTGTCCCTAGTCAAGTTCAAATTTCTTAGATTGGAAAGTTATATAATGGAGCTACTCATCCTATTAATCATGTCATATAATGTTCAAAGATGATAAATATGGAGGAAGTTTTAGATACAAAGTTTTCTCCTTTATTTCTGGTTGGAGCAACCATAGATTGGTTCTAGGCCATCTCGAGGTGGTCTGTATCAAGTTTTTGCTGAAGTTTAATTTTGAGGGCTCATTTTATTAGAAATACGAGGAGACCTAACGACTCATCTACTCTATTTGATGTGTTATAGAGACAAGCATAAATTATCAAGAAGTATACTTATAATATTATAATAAAGGAACCATAACATTTGAAAAAGGTTTGTGTTGCTTCCAGCCTATATGGAGGTCCTTTATAATGGACAAGGTACATAACTTGGAGGAAGTGTAGGAATGGGTATAGAGGTTTATCTCCTTAAAAGAAGAGGAATATTCCCTAAATAGATGAAGTGTTTGTCTCTTGGGATCAGGGGAAAATAAGGAGGAGAGAGTATGTTATAATTGTCCAATAAAAGAGGACTAGGAGAAAAGAGTGAGAAGAAGGAAGCAAGAATGTACAAAGACATTAAAATACATCCTTGATATATTTGAACATTTCCTTGAACTATATCCTTACTTATGTTAAAAGTAAGAGCATCACAAATCCCCTAAATTTATTGACGAGTAATAATGAGTCCATATAATAGATAGGTTAATATTTTACATATTATTTAAGGTCTATTTATTTTATATTTGGCACCTTTACAATATGTTATATATATGTTTTATTTTTCTATGTTTAGTTTATTATCTTGTAGGTGATTGGGTTTGAAGGATAAAAATAAGATTTAGTTTAACTCTCACCATATTTATCCAATTGATGATATTTTAGAGCCACTTAGGAAAAAATGATTAAAAACTTCATAGGAGACTTCAGGAATTGATCCTAACTTGAAGAGGTTAAAAAGTGGAGAAGTTAGAGGAGAAAAGAACAACAAACACGAGACTTATAGGTATAAGCAACTATCTTTCATGAAGGTCTTAGAAACTTAGACATAGTACCTAATTAACTTTGGATATGAAATACAACTTACACCATACTCAGAGGATATTCGAGAACATACCCTATGAGAATGGAAAGTTAGAACAATCACATTAACTTATTTAAGGCATCACATATATCACAACCATTTCAAATGATCAATTCTCCCCATTTCATTCACAAACATCAAAATTACATTTTATCAATACAATTCATAATCCACGTATATACATTACATAACATTTGAGAGTTCAATACTCCAAACAAAATGCTCAACATGAAATGAGATGCTAGTTGAAAACATTTTAAACTATACTCCTCAGATATCAACTGACTAGACCTTTGAGCCATTCTTGTCCCCAAAATGTAGGTACTATACTTCTACTATATAATCTCAGTAGCTAGAACTTCTTTGAACTTGAAAAAAAACAACGTTGCAATTTTGATGAGTTTGCAAACTTAGTGAGTGAACCATCATTTCAGAACACCAAGATAAAATTACAACCCAATTCAACAAGTATATCACATCATCCAGTATTAAATAACACATCACATTTTATCATATTTCAATCAGTACAACATGTACACAAACATTGCATATCACTATTTCAAAACAATTCAATAATTTATCTCAATCATTCATATGATCCATGTAAAGTTGTAGATGCAAATGAACATGTGACTCCATTTACTATCCCGTATCCGTTATGGATACCGAGCTCATTTCTGACCCGATTCTGTTGTGGATTCTAAGTCCATGTTATCTAAGCCTAAGGCTCCTTTCATCATTATGAGCTTAAAGCTCTTTTCTCACATTGGTCACTCTGGTCACAACTGCTTTAATTGATCATGAATGTCAAATGCAATGATATGAATCATATAACACATCATTTTCTTTCATCAGTGTCACTGATTATCCAAAAATCACATTCAACTTGAATTAAATAAGTATTGCATGGATAATCACATAATCAACAATTGACATTCAATTTAAAACACTTCCATATATAGTTCCGAAATATCAAACTCCTCGGACCAACAATGTTCGGAATTATAACAATCATATAAATAACAATTCAATAATTGAAATTTAACCAAAAATAAATCAATCATAGTGAGAAACATCTAGGTTAACTCGTAGTATGCTTTAGAAAAGCTATTGCCTTGATGAAGTGGCAATGTCTGGATATTGACGATCACCTTGCGCATCCATCGTTATACAATACACACATAATTCGCAAATCACTTAGTTATTTAATCAAATGAATATACAATCATACACTTGTATATGTGTCATGTTTGAATGCATACTCAATTGCCTTTCTGGGTATGTATTCTTATACATAGATCTTGACTATTCAATTTGTGCTTATACACCCTACGACCATTCAAACATTATATTTTGTCTATTACCATTTTGCAATCAGGTTTGTACCTTTAAGTTAGCTTGATTTACTCCAAATTCATCAACCATACTTTACACTTATCCTTAAACATTTTCATGATCAAAAAGCCTCTTATAACACACACACAATTGTTACTTTAAATATGGAATTTCTGTAAGCTAGATCTATACATTCACCAAACTTTTTCCAGCAATATATACTCATACATTTACCCAATTCTCATTCATAATTACCCCATGTTCTTCAATGCTCATTCATCCATACCTTATAAATATTACTCATGTCCTTAAGATCATGTTTGTATTAAAAGAACTCATTTATTCATTTAAAAATCATAATATCCATATTTGAACTCAACTATAACAAAACAGTCCATTCTTTAGGTTACGACATCAATTAACTACATAAACTTATCAAGCTCTTAACTAATTAATCAAGAAACAATCTAGGCTCATTCCTAACCTTAATCAAGTCCAAATATACCAATTTAGAGTGAAATTTCTCATCTGGTTTGACATGTACACAAGGCTGAAATTAAAATTGCAGAATTTGTCATCAACACCACTAATGTGTGTAACTTTACTATCTTCAATACTTTAGGAATTTTACAAGCTTAGAGACATCACTAACACCTGAAATTCTCTAGATTTCATATCTTTTAAGGTTACTTCATTTCAGGTTAATTTAACTTCCATATTGGATACAATAAGGCTTACAAAATTCTACCCACTTATGTCATTAATAGTCACATTTTACAAAAACACCTACAACTCTAATTTTCCATATTCGAAAACACCTTAACAACACCTATCTTTAGCATGAATTCCTCATCATTTATACTTCAAATCCCAACTTAAATTTTCCATATAACAACCTATAACCTACGGTTTTCATGCATAAAAAACAAAACAGAAGGTATCCAATTCATCGATCATATTCTAGCACAACTTCATCATCAATACTACATGCAATCCATCCCAATTCAATCATCATAAGATTTCTATTACAACATGCCACAATGATTAGAATGTCACTTACTTGTTTAGTTCAAATTCCACCTTAAAACATCAAGTCTACTTTTCCTTACATGCAAGCAAGATCATCTCAAAATCAAGGTGGGAGTAGGATGATTTTGACAGTAATAAAAAGACAATAGTAGAATCCATTTATCTCTATAAAGAATTTGACCAAGGTTTTAAGGTGGTAATGAACATAATTGAAGCAAAATTTCAAAGCTATGAGGCTGTGTGTGTGTGTGTTTCGATGGTGAGAGGGAAAGAAAAGAAAGAAGACAGCTGAAAGAATTTCTGCATTAGCTTAATTCATTAGGTGCTAGGTGTCACTATTTTACAATGACATTTGTCACCTATGCATGCAATCCACTTATACTATATATAAGCTAACAAATGCCATCAAAATCCTAGGTCATTTGTCACTCAATCACTACTGTCATTTGTCACTTAATTTTTATGCCAAATGTCACCATTTTATAGGCTTAGTCATCTTAATTTTCCATGTGTCAACTTGTCTTACCACTTAGCATTTTTCTTAGAATAAATGTACATATTAATTCATAAACCTCCCAATTATAACAATTAATTTCAAATTAGTAATTGTAATCCATCAAACCAAATTTTAAGAAATAAATAATACATAATCATATCGTAATCATTTTAAACCTTTCATACCCCAGATCATGTCAATTGAGTGCACATATAATCTTTACAATGTTTTTCAAAATCATAATTCATGTGAGTATGCTATTATTATGCACATGGAAGAAATCATGTTCTAAATGATACATTCTATGATCATGCAACTCATGAGACTCAGTAATCTAACATTTTAATCCCTCGATATGGAAATAGGTTTTTATAATTATCTCCTCCTTAAGAAATTTCATCCTCAAAATTCTTACGAAGTGATCAAATAGATGGGGGGTACTATTTTCTCATGTTCTCCTCAGTCTTCCATGTAGCTTCCTCTCTCGAGTTGTTTCTCCAAAGGTCTTTAACGAAAGAAATTACTAGGTTTCTCAATTACTTAGTTTAATAGCCAACTATTTTAATCGGTTCCTTCACATAACTCAAATTTGTTGCATTCTCAACCTCCTGCGCTGGTAATATATGTGTTGGATTAGACCAATATCTTCTGAGCATACTAACATGAAACACATTATGAATTTGAGACATTTCTGGCAATGACGCTAATTTGTAAGCCAATGGTCCTACTCTCTCAATAATATCACAAGGACCAATGTATCTATGGCTCAACTTTCCCTTTTTACTAAACCTTAGCACTCCTCGCCAAGGCGACACTCTTAAAACCACCCTATCTACTACTTGATACTCCGTATCCTTCCAGTGTTGATCTATATAACACTTTTGCCTATCTTGAGCCGCTTTAATCCTACTACATATTAATTTTATCTTATCAACAATATATTGTATTAACTGTGGGCCTTCAACAATCTTTAGACCCTCTTCATCCCAGTACAAGGGTGATCGACACTTTCTTCTATGTAACGCTTCATATGGAGCCATACCAATACTACCATGATAATGATTATTGCATGCAAATTCAATGAGAGCTACATATTCATCCTATGCTCCTTGACACTCCAAAATACAAGCTCTAAGCATATCCTCAACAGTCTATAATCCTCTCACTCTGCCCGCCTGTCTAAGGATAAAATGTTGTACTAAAATTCAACTTTGTACCCAATGCTGCTTGTAAACTGCCCCAAAATTTGGAAGTAAATTTGAGATCCCGATCGGACACAATAAACACTGAGACCCCATGCAACCTTACTATCTCATTTATATATTTCAGAGCTAACTGATCTAGTGTGTTGTTCTCTTTAATAGGTAAGATATGAGTTGATTTCGTCATTCTGTCTACAATGATCTCTATGGCATCATGTTGTCTAGGAGTCCTCGGCAATCCCATAATAAAATCCATTGTAATCCTCTCCCATTTCCATTCTGGAATAGGTAATGACTGTAACTTTCCAACCAGAGCCTGATGCTCTGCTTTAATTTGTTGACATATCAAACACATAGCAATATATTCAACCATTTGCTTCTTCATCCTAGGCCCCCAAAATCACTATTTCAGAGTATTATATATCTTGGTAGTACCAGGATTCATAGCATAAACTGCTATATGTGCTTCCTTCAAAATTTCTTTTCTCAGATCATCAACATCCGGTACGCATTATCTCTGGTTCAACCATAATATATTATCTCTCAACTCAAACTCAAAACTTGGAATCTGTTTTAACTTCTCTACAATCTTCACCTATTCTGGGTCTTTACTTTTAGTTATTATGATCCGTTCATGTAATACCAGTTTAAGCTTCAACGTAGATAACAATGTTTCATTCTGTCCCAAACTCAGCTCAACATTCAATGCTCTCAATTGAACTAGGTTTGGTAACCTCGATGTTTGAATTTGTGCTACACTACTATTAGATTTCTTGCTTAAAGCATCAGTTATAACATTACCTTTACTTGGATGGTATTCAATCGTGCAATTGTAATATTTAAGCAACTCAATCCACCTCTTTTGTCACATATTAAGCTCCTTCTGAATCAAAAAATATTCAAACTTCTATGATCTGTAAATATCTAAAACGTCTCACCATACAAATAATGTCTCCAAATTTTCAAAGGAAATACTACTGCAGTAAGTTCTAAAACATGGACTGGATAATTGAATTCATGAGGCCTTAATTGTCCCGAAGCATATGCAATCACTGTACTATACATCATCAAAACACTTCCTAATCCCTGGTGTGAAGCATCGCTATAGACAACATATCCTCCTGGTCCAAATGGTATAACCAATGTTGGTGCTGTAGTTAATCGATTTTTTAATCCCTCAAATCTCCTTTGATAATTATTAGTCCATCAAAAAGGTACATTTTTCTTCAAAAGCTTTGTCAAAGGGGTTGAGATTAATGAAAACCACTCAACAAACCTCCTGTAATAACTTGCTAGCCCAAGAGAACTCTGAATCTCTGACACATTTCTAGGTGCTTCCCACTTCATCTTTGTTTTAAAAGGAGAAATAATAAAAAATCAGTGTTGGTTATGAAGTATGTTAAGATTGTTTACATAGCGAGCAACAAATAGAAAAAGAAACAACTTAAGACCATCATCAGTTTTAGATTTATAATAGGTGCCAGTTCTTATACCTGATTTATATGATTGTGCAATTATTCAACTTAAGTCGTCTAAATTTCTATTTTTGTAATCCTAGCTACATATACTTGAATTATATCTCTGTTAAACTTCTTTTAGATATATAGCCATCTTTAACATATTTTAAGAGAATTCTTTTTAGATTAGTGGAGGGTTCTCTTAGACTTTTGGGAGATTTTCTCTTTGACTTATTTCTGGTTAGTTTTTTCATAATTTTTGCCTTATTGAAGAAGATTTGGATTAAGTATTGAAGAAGCCAGTGACAACTTCTCTCTACTCATTTTTCTACTATTTTCTTCTACAATAGGATTCGTATGTTTATGAATTGTTTATATTATGTTTATTAGCTATAAATTGTATTTAGGATTTGGGATGTAACTTATAAGGATTGATTTATTTTTTTTATATATAATGTGATTATCCATTCGTGAAGTTACTGTATTTGATCTTAATTAATGGATTTACGACTGCGCGTCATAAAAAATTATTCATAAGTATTGTATAATGGATTGATAGTAAAATATAATTTATGATCTAAAGGAATAAATACTTTAATATTAGAGAATGATGGTATCCACAAATTTAGTTACAACTTAATATATTAACTATGATTTGGGTTTGATTAAGTTAAATTGCCCATTGACGGATGGTAGTTGCCCAGATAGATGTAGTTATGTGTCTCAACCTATTTCTAGCTATGCTGGAGATTTCCTATCTGTCTCAAGGACTTTTTCCTAACATCTACAAGGTTCTGGTCTTGATCTCGCTTGGTCGAGCCCTACTTGATAATTGTTAACTCAACATTGATCCATGCTTGAGTTGGTTCCTATCCATTTTTCAAGTAATTTACTATTAGAAGAGGGCATAAATACATTAGGTTAATTATTATTTCAACCTAAATAATCAATTTTTATGATAATTGGTATCCATATAAGTGAACCTTGAATCCTTAATGTTTTCTTTTTCTTTTTATTAATTTATTTGCACTGTTTTAGTTAGTTTATTAGTTATATTGACTAACTAAGATTAATAGGATTTAGTACTAGCTCTTTATAGGATTGATACTTTGTAATATCTTTATTTTTGTTTAGCTATCTACTATTGACTTTTTACACTTGTAGATATAATAAGTAGATAAAATTTTTAGTGTTGTTAGTAGGGAAATAATTTTACTACTTATGTTAATCTTTTTTTAGTTTCTCTTACTTTAATTTATTTTGTTTATTTCAGAAGTTGATTCAATATAGCAACCCAAGAATGACAACTAGGATTTCCTACTTCAATTTGGTCTTAAAATCGATTGAACATGTAGAAAGAACTAAGTTACAAGGAGAGAAGAGATAAATAAGATAACTTTGTGGTGGATATGGAGCAACAACAATAAAGAATTTACATGGTAGATATACAACTACCAGTGATTTATTCTAGTCCCTTACATATTGAAATAAGTTCTAGTCCCAATGTTTGGTAGATCACCTAGAGAGGATATAATAACATTTATAAAGGAAACTTTATTAGAAGAGTTATCTTCACTTCTATATACTTCTCTCCCCTTTCTAACCCTACCAATGGCCTTAATGCCTTAGAAAGCTACATGATAAGTGAAAATTGCATCATATTTTAGGGCTTAGTTTGATATGTGTTTAGCTATTAATTCAATCATTTAGTATATGTTTAGGTTAGAATTGTGTTAGTTTGGTAATTGTTTGTGTTTTAAGTATTTTATGGGTTAGTACAAGTCTTTGAGCTTAAATATTATGTTTTTGAGGTACCTTGATGTGTTTGTTAGTATTTTAGGGTCAACATCGAAGAACGGAGAAGTTTAAGAGACATTCGGGCTAAAACAGTGGCCCGCGATCGTGGCACAATAGGCCACAATTGTTATATAAGCACTAGAGTTAGCCCACGATCATGGCCCACATGTCACGATCGAGACAGAAACCCAGGACATGGACTATGATCGTGGCATACAGAAGGCTCGGAGGTGGCCCATGATCGTGGCCTACTTCGGATAGATGCGCATACACTCAAAAACGTCAAGTTTTGAGAGATTTTTTGGACCTTTCGAATCGTAGAAAAACCTTAAGGCTGCTCACAACACAAGATATTTAAAGAACAAGACAAAGAGTTAAAAAGGACACTTTGAGAAACCCTAGAGAGAATTCATCAAGAGATCGAGAAAGAGAAGAAGGAAGAGAGAAGAGGAGAAAAAGCTGACTTGATGTACTTTCCAGATTAGGAGTTTCCCGACGTTATTGCCTCCCATCATCATTTTAGATCGTATTTCCTGTTTATTTTCATTTTTATTATTATATAGAATTGGAATAACAGTTTAATGATAGGATTTTGAATATTGAACATGTTCTAAACTCACCTTTGGAGTTTTATCTTTGAATTAATGAAATCTGATTAGTTATATGTTAATTGGATTTATTATGATTTAATTCTACGATTGCATAATTTGATAATAAACTAAGCGGGTGAATCGGATGAAAAACGATTAAATTGGGCTAACGAGAGTTAGATGGCTTAATAGAATTATAATTAAATCAAATCGGTAAATTATGTGAAGAAAGATCTTGCATAGGTTTCCAGTAGTTTATTAGAGAACTTCAGAGCTAATTAGGGTTGTGGATAGGTTGTAAATTGAGATATTGCAACCTCCATAATATGATTAGGATTTATGATTTAGGGTTAGCGGCTATAAATCTAGGGAGAGTAATCAACCCTAAGATTGTCTAGAACCAATAATCCAGTAATTCATAATCAGTTAGGTTAGCAATAAGAATAGGTAAAATTTCCTTTCTCTCAATTGGTAATTTCCTTAGATTGATTCTTGGGTATGTTGCAATTGCATAGTAATTGGTATTTCCGTGATTGATTCTTCATTTGATTTGATTGATTAAATTAATTTCTCTTTTTTAGTTTCGTACGTTTTAAATTTCTGTAATTTGTTTCTAGCCTTAGATTTTAGGATTAAATTATCCCTCCTCATAGGATCGACACCTTAGTTACTACGTTAACGAACCGTGTGTTTGCAGATTATCGAGGATTATTAATTAAAACTTACACACATCAAACACCCGATTAAGTTCTTAGCGCTGTTGTTGGGGAGGAAATTAGTTTAGTTCTTTAGTGTAAGGTTTTTTCACTATCTTTTTTTTAATTAAAAAAATAGAGAAAGAAGTTTGGGGTGTAAAGGAGAGATATACCAAGACATCTTATAATGAGAATGAGACATCTGAAGAGATAGATGCCAAGAAGAAATGGAAAGAACAATGATGGAGGATGAATATTATAGAGAGCAAGGAACTTTTGCAAACTACATTGAGGCATATTATGGTTGGGGAAGAAACAATCCTTATTGGAACATGTACGAGTGGGGTGGCAAAACTACCCAAATCCTTTTTGATCCAACAATGTAAGGACTCACTTAGGACATCAAGACCTATCAGGATTTCAGCAAGATGAGTCCAATTTATGGGATTCTAAATTGGACAAGATCCTTGATAAGCTTACGGACATGAAAGAGGGCCAGAAGAGATTAGAAGAGAAATTTGAGTAAGTAATGGAAAATCATGCCTTGTCTATTCACAACCTAGAGATTCGAGTGAGATAGCTTTCCTGTGAATTTTGTAAGAGAAGTGTGGAAGACTCTCTAAGTAATATGGAAATACATCAAAGAGAGACATATGAGGCTATCACACCTAAGAATGAGGGAGAGCCAGAAGGATCATTGGAAAACCAAACTGAACCCCACCTTATTAAAGACCAAGAGATAAAGAAAGAGGATGAAGAAAAGAATGCCAACCCTCCCTATTATTCACCAGTTCTTAATATACCATATATGAACATCGAAAAATCTTTAGTAGATGTCCATGAAAAGAACCTTATCCTTCAGATTAATGATGACCAAGTGGCATTCATCATAAATGATGTATTAAAGAATTTGAAGAAGATTAACTCATTCAGGATAATTGATGTGTTCAAATCTTCTAAAGAACAAAAGGACGAAGAACAGATGACAACAGACATCAAGTTTGAAGGGGCTATGGAAGTATTTATTCGTGAAGCATAAGAAGTAGAGTAGACAAAGGTGATTAAGGAAGAAAGAGAGAAACTTACCTTCTTACAGGACAAACTATTGGATTCGATGGAAGATTTAGAGAGTTTTGTTATTCCCTATTTTATTGACAGTTTGTTAGTGAAGAGGACATTACTGAATTAATTGATTTTCTAAACTTTATCAATATTGTCCTTCTGATCATTTTGCAATTTGTAGCTCACTTACAAGCTATAAAACCGATGCTAAACAAAAAAGGTGGAAGCAAGTCGCTCATAATTAATCCCGATTGAGTTTTCAAGGATAGAGCATTGAGCTATCGACTTTAAAAAAAGCACTGCATGGGAGGCAACCCATGGATTGTTAATTCCATATTATTTCCTTTGACTTTTAGATAGTTTGAATTCTATAGTTAGGTTATTTTGTTTCCAAATAAAATCGGGAAGGCATAGGACTTCAACAAGAATTAGATAATCGAGGAAGTAAGCAAAAGAGAGGTGAAAGAGCTATAAAGAGTTAAGAAGTAATCTCATGAAAGTGTAGAAAGACAAAAGAAGAAAAAAAATCAGAAATTGGTGGAAATATTGCAGGCCACGATCATGGCCTCCTGCAGGGTAAACTTGTCACACGTGATTTTTAGTTTAAATCTTTACCATTTTACCCTTCATTCACTTATATATTCATTTCTTACTTCACTTTTTCACTCACTTTCATTTTAACTTTATCTTTCTAAGTTTAGAACCTCTAAACAATCTCAGTTCTCTCTAACAAATTCCAAACTTCCACTTGATTCCAACTTCACCTACTTACAAGCTAGTATGTTGCACACTAAGCAGTTAGCAAAACGCGATCAATCATCAAGACGAAACTAAGTCTCAAGATGAGGGCAAAAGAATAGGGAGACGGATTTCAGAGCTCCCTTCCCAATCTACACAAAGGAGGAAGGTATTCGTTTCCAATCCTTTAATGCTAAACAAATAGTAGTTTCGAAATATTTTGATTTTGATACACTTGATAGGCTAGAACTGCAAAATAGGGTAAAGAACCTAGCAGAAAGAATTCAGTGGATGAAGTTCATACACTTCCAATATCCTATCTACCAGGAGCTCACTCTTGAATTCTTCACTTCCTTTTATTATAAACCGAGTAACCCTAAAGAAATGTGGTTTAGGATGCAAGGACGAAATTATGAGCTAAACATTGAAATTATGTGCTATATTTGCGGGTTCCCTGAGTCTTTCGTTATCAATCAGCAAGATGATTTTCATGCTTCTCGCTATTGGAATGAGTTCACTAGGTTAGAGTGATTCGATGCTAAAAATGCCCACAACAACATCATAAGAACCCATGACCACGTGTTATTGCATAAATTCATGTGTCAAATGGTTCTTGACAAATCTGAAACTAACAATTGTTCAATAAAGGAACTTTTCCTGTTGTGGTACATGGATCACAGCATCCCAGCATGCACCTCCACACATATGTTGAATGCTATTGTTGCAACTCTACGTAAGAGGAGCAACAATTTGGGTATGGGGTACTTGGTTTCTGCCATTGCTGAGTATAATGGCGTGGACTATAGTAGTTTAACCATCCCCCTCCCGGATTTTCTATATCACCATTATTTGTGGTGTCCTAAAATCCTTATCAGCTAAAAGACTAATGTAAAGATCAGGGCTAGTTAGGCGAGTTCGAGCATAGTGTTGCCTCAGCAAGCAGAAGAGGACTCAACTAGTGAGGAGTCCGAAGAGGAAGAAGACACAGATAAATCGGGCTAAAAGAAAGTGCTTGATACAATCTCTGTGAACACCAAGGTAATTACAAATATACTTGCAGAGAAATCTAGAAGAATGAAGGAGATGGTCTGAATATAACGACGTCAGAGCCAAGATATACATCGTATCCATTGTTACTTCAAGGCTTAAGGCATCCATTTACCACCTCTGACACCATCCCTGCCTCCATCACCATAAGACTTTGTTTTTAACCCTTTTCTCTTTAAATTTAATCTTTTTTTAATTTTTGTTTTACTTTAATTTTTGTTTCTTCTTTCCATGTGTGTTGTGTGCCTCTTTCTCACATTGAGGACAATGTGTTGTTCAAGTGTTGGTAGGGTTATGTGTTTTGCTTTGAGTGTGAATTTTTCATATTGCATGACAGTTTGTTAGGTTGCATTTTATGAATTGAGTGAATGTATCAATGGCTTAGATGGATTGAAATTGATTTAATTTTGAACATAGTCTATTATGTTATGAAGAGTCATTAGCTCGCAAAATTAGTGAATTGGGTTCTTTGGCTAAATATGCGAGTTAATTAGGATTTAGTGTTGTTTGTCACCCTCTATATTGTCACATCCATTCATAATTTTAGGTCTTCGACTAAAGTAGCTTTGCTATTATTTTTTCATGAAAACAAGTAAATAAAGCAAGAAGGTAGGCAATAAAAAAAAGAGTTTGTTAATTTTAAATAACTAACTATTCCGCTGGCCTTCGGGTTATGAATAGAGCTAGTAGCCAGTTGAGATGATGATGTAGCTGAGTAACCGGATTGACATGCATTGCAAATGTGTGCCTCTGCTTCAAAAGGCTATAATGACGTTTCATCCAAGTAGCTTAATAAAAACATGACTTAGTCAAGTAACCGGATCGATATTCATCACCAATGTTTACCTTCAAGTAAAAGACTAGGTCCATGTCCATACAAAAATTAAATAAAAATTATTTTCTAATAAAAACTACTGAACTTGTAAATAGATTCACTTTTCATGAAAATGTACTTAGGAGTAGTTACAGAGTTTGAATGATTAAAGAATTATTAATGTGTATGTACAATTGAAAAGGGTGAGTAACTTAACATCTAGGTTTTGATTAATATGTATGTTTAGTCCAGAGCCCCTAGATGCGGATTTTGCATGTTAATGATTTGAAATAACTTGAATGACTATATTTAAAGTTAAATTTATTTCATAAAGTTGAAGACATTGTCTCATTACTGCATTGTGAGCTTTATGATATTTGTGTGTTTGTTGTTTTGTTTGCTTGAGGACAAGAAAATTTTTAAGTGTGGGGATGTTGATAAGTGTAAATTGCATCATGTTTTAGGGCTTAATTTGATACGTGTTTAGCTATTAATTCAATCATTTAGTATGTGTTTAGGCTAGAATTATGTTACTTTGGTAATTATTTGTGTTTTAAGTGTTTTATGGGTTAGTACAAGTCTTTGAGCTTAACTATTATTTTTTTGCGGTTGATGTGTTTGTTAATGTTTCAGGGTCAACATAGAAGAATGGAGAAGTTTTGGAGACATTCAAGCCAAAACAATGGCCCACGATTGTGGCGCAATAGGCCACTATCGTGATAGAAGCACCAGAGTTGACCCACGGGCCACGATCGAGACAGAAGTCTAGGATATGGCCCATGATTGTGCTGCATGCCATGATCATGACAGAAGGATCGAATGTGGCCCATGATCATGGTCTGTAGGGCCACGATCGCGGCTTGTGTCTGGCAGACACACAAACACTCAAAAATGTCAAGTTTTGAGGATTTTTTGAACTTTTGAACTTTGAAAAAAACCCTAGGACTGCTAAGAACACAAAGGATATTTAAAGAACAAGATAAAGAGGCATAAAGGAGCTTTTGCATGAGCCACTTTGAGAAACCCTAGAGAGAATTCATCGAGAGATCAAGAAAGAGAAGAAGAGAGAAGAGGAGAAGAAGCTAACTCAATCACTACAACAAAACCACACTTTTAGCGTCATTTTTAAAGTAGACGTCGTGAATGGTCTGAGGCTTTCACGAAGAGTGTTTGACGTCGTTTTGGTAGAAAGACGTTCTAAAATATAATAAACGTCGTTTTTTAGAAATAGACATCGGGAAAGGCCAGGTCCACGTCATTAATTTCCCCTCCCCCCACCTGTTGAGACGACATCGTCTCATCTCCAATTTTTCAAACGAAAACCGGAGCCACCTTCAATTCGTTCCCTCTCTCATCTTCTTCGTGAGTCTCCCGCCTACATTTCTCCCCTTCCCTCTTCCTCATTTTAACCTTCCCTCTGTCATTTTTTGTCGTGCTTAGAATCTGTGGAGATTGCTTCATCTACATTCAGCCCTCTATCATCACCAGTCGGAGTGCATGTGTGTGTTGTTTGAGGTAAGTGATTGAAGTAGGTTTGCGATTAATGTCGGGTAATGTAAGTTTTTGATTCGATTGAAGTGGCGATTTAATCTGGGTTTAAGATTGCTTAGTCATTTGTTTTGATTATTTTGGGTTTGCATTGTGTTTTATGAATTTTATACGGTGATTCTGTTCATAAAGATATAATCAATGAGAATAGCAATATGTATGTTAGTTGCAGGAATTTAGAAACTGGGTACTATAAAGTCTACATATAGGAGCTGATTTTAATTCTGGCCTCCCAATAACACTAGACCTTTAACTCATATTAAACAAATAATGCCACCCTCTCCCACTGATACAAAGAAGCCCTACTCCATCATAAGCATGTAAAATGTCATGTTTTTCCTTTATATTTAGTTCTTTA
>JAOSBM010000204.1:16917305-16929729 GCA_027568955.1 Erythroxylum tenue | reverse complement strand
ATGCAAAAGTCATGACCTCTCTTTGAGGTAAAACATAGCCATTCATTTTTCAACATATACAAACAAGTCAATTTCAATAAATAAATTACAGTATACATGCATAGGCAAGAATTTGCCCAATTATACTATAACCCTAAATATGTTACCCACCGAAATAGCTGACGAAAACCAAGTCAAGCTTGCATTTCCCCATGCTCTAGAGTAGGATTCCCTTGGTCCCCTATAATAACCAAGGATTCAAGTCAAAACAACATTCCAATCAAATTCATAACTTACAAAAAAAATCATACCATTTCAACGAATACAAACTGAATGCAAATCTAACTTACCCATAACTCATCTAGGTTAGAAAACCTAAGACTTAGCTTATAAAGCCTAAAATCAATTAGGTTCCCTCAATCCATCTTCTTCCAACACAACTTATTCCTTTGATAGAGCAAAAGAAAAGATGGTTAACTCACCTTAACAAGTTGATTTCTCTTCTTTCCTTCTTTCACCGAAACCTTTCTCTTCTCTCTCTAAATTTTGTTTTCTCACTGTTCTCCCCCTTGAATTCACGTTTTTCTCCTCTTAACAAGCAAAACAACACATCCTTTTTTATTTCTACCCTTAATGAACCCAAAAAAGTCCATCTTACCCTTTCTTATAAGCTTATGCTCTTTTATGCTCAAGTGATCTCCCAAAAATGTCCTTGAACATCCTCATTACATCAACACTTTACTTCCATTTATCCATTCAACAAATCCTACTAACCTTGACACCATTATAGTTTCAAAATTAAATCTATCTAAACTCCAAAATTATTTTGAAATCATGCTTACTTAAAGAAAAATTTTCCAGGGTCCAACAATTATTGGCATTAAAATCTATCAATTATCGTTAACATATCTGGGAATTCCTATTTCATCAAGGAAACCAAGGCCAACAGAGTTCAAACCCATTTTAGAGAAGATAGACAAACGATTACTAAGTTGGACTTCCAAATCTTTATCAATGGCTAGAATGCCTCAGCTAATCTCCTCAATTTTGAGCTCCCTTTATGTCTATTGGGTAACCCATTTATCAATCCTAAGCTCTATCAACAAACAGATTGAGAAGACCTTCAGATCTTTCCTATGGAATGGGGAAACAAAGGAAGTTGTGAAAGTTAAAGTTAATTAGAGTGAAGTATGCACCCAAATAAGCAAGGTGGATTGAGCTTTATACCTATTAAGGTAATCCACAAAACATTGGTTGCCAAAAAAGCATGGAGACTTCTTAAGGATGAAAATTCACTATGGGTTAGATAGTTTAATAGCTATTACATCAAGGAAAAAAATTTATGGAACCTCCAGATCCCTAAAAACACCTCTACCTCCTTTAATATTCTCAAAATCATAAGCTATATTCAGGAAAAGATCCAATACTAGGTTAGGAATAGGAAAAACATCAAATTCTGGAAGGACCATTGATCCCCTTCAGTATGTTGAGTCTCAAGCAGGAGACGGAACCTCTTAAAACCACTATCTAAGAGGAAGCCATTGTTCACTTATAGGGTGTTTGGTTGGAATAACCATTCCATTCCTGATCTATTTTTGGTAATAAGTTATTCCCTTGTTTGGTTGAAGAAAACATACGTAATATATAATTCAAGGGTTTACTTATTTCTTGAGTTTGAGAATAAGTAAACTCATCACCTCTTCTATCTTTACCTATTCTAAGTTTATATTTCAAATGGTTGGGAATAAAATGGAGATATGTAAGATAAAAATATCCTTAAAGAATCCACATAAGTACATAATAATAATAATAAATTAATAATAATTATAAAATTAATAATGATGATGATGATGATGATGATGATGATGATAATAATAATGTAGTTAATGGAGACTACTTCACTATTTTAGTCTTTTTGTTAGTTATTTCTTTGTCATTTCAAATTTATGTTTTCAAATCAAACATTTAGCTTTACATCATCATTAGAAATTCTTAGGAATAAGCCAAACTAAATAATAATTTCTCATCTATTCTATTCCTAAAGAATCACCATTTCATTTCTTATTTATTTCAACAAGTGAACCAAACACCCTGTTAGTCCTTTCCAACAAAAGAAGCTTGGTAAACCTACCTCCCCATTTGGCTATCACACAATTCTTATTCAATCACCCTCTAGTTCCAAAAAAGGACTCAATTACCTGGAAGGTTCCACCGCAAATACTCCCACTAATAAGTCTGAGAGAATGGTTTTAGATGAATGACCCTAATGTGGGATGCTTCCACCTAATATGGGAAGGTTCTGCTCTCTCCAAAAATTCATACACC
Organism: Erythroxylum tenue; assembly: GCA_027568955.1. NCBI lineage: Eukaryota > Viridiplantae > Streptophyta > Magnoliopsida > Malpighiales > Erythroxylaceae > Erythroxylum > Erythroxylum tenue. Next base: position 16,927,425 of record JAOSBM010000204.1, on the reverse strand, counting down.
ATATGGCTAGCTAATAATGGTAGATTACCTACCACTGATAGAGTAGCTAAATTCTTATACATCCCTAATAGATGTGTGCTGCGTAAAAAGGAAACAGAGACCCTCGACCACATCTTTTTTAATTGTATCTTCTCTACTGAGATGTGGCTCTACATCATACAAAGATGTAGAATAGGGTCCCCTAAAACATCTTGAATAGAAATAATCCACTGGTGTTGCAAAATTAGTCATGCATCCAAATCTGATAAGAGAATCTTCAATATAGAGTTCGCTTCTAGCTTATGGGAGGAACACAAGACAAGAATATTCAAAGACCAACACCAGTTCCCCGGTAGAATTAAGTTTCGCCTTTTTTGAAAAATCAAAGGACACCTATATGTACACAAGGCAACCATTAACATGCCATCGTAGAGGATGATCGAATAGGGGTTACAATTTGACCACCCTATAACCTTCTGGAGGCCCCATAAAGGAAAAGGAAGGTAGTCTATGAATGATCCATGAATGAAAGGAGAGCACACCTGAGTTGTGACGCAAAGCCCTCTTAAAGTCTGTGACATTCATCCTCTAGGAGAAGCAACAAAAGCCATAAAAGGGCGAGAATGCCTCAAAACCCAGCAAAATTGCTAAAAAAAGGAAAGGTTTAATTCGTTTGTAATATGTTGTTAGCCATGCTGAGCCGTTTTTGGAATAAATTTGAAACCCAAGGACAATATTTTCCGAAACTCATTTGGGAGGACTTTTTGTAAGTCGCACTCTTTATTATGATGTATAAAAATATTTTTTAATTGTTCAAAAAAAAACTTACAAGACATCATTCTCATATAAATTGCCTCTTTGCATCAAACATAAGCTTGAAAAACATTTATTCGCAAACTTATATCAATTAAGACAAAGAAGATAATTGTAAAAAAGATAAAAGTGACAAAGAATATGATGACGATGATGATAATGGAGAAAACGATGATGAGTTAGCAGTCGCTATGAGTTCGGAGGAGAGGAGGCAATTGCTTACTTGCTTTATGAAATCAAATTCATAGTGGTGTAAGGAGACATGGATTGAAATTAAGGTTAGAGATAAATCTTTTCAAAGTTTAGTCCTTAAATTTTTCTCTTTTTATCTGTTACTTAGTATTAATTGGTTTGTATCATACCCATCGGTACCAATTGAAACCATAATTCGTTATGAAAATTCAATTTTAAATATCATTTTTCGATTGATACAATACGTATTGAATGGCAATGGTATGAAACAAATAAAGTTTGAAAATTTAAATTGCTTCTAAATGTTGAAGAAAGAAAGGAAGCTGGTCCAGCAAGCAACGTCTGCATGACGCAACGAATTAAGCTTCTTTTTTCTTTTTCTTTTCTATAATGGAACGAGCGTGACAAAAGGGAGAATCGCGAGGAGATCAACGGCTGGCAGTGCATCCCATCACACAAGGCGTTTGGTTAGCCGTAAGTTTCTAAGCTTTGGAGGTAACTACCAACTGAACAACTAGTCAATGTCTATACTTTCCAAATCCAACATGAATTAAACTGGTGTGTTCTTTGGACCGAATGAGATTCGATATCACTAGAAACCTGGACGAGACACCACGATTCTTTCCCTGCTAAATGCTAATTAATTCACTTTTGACCTTTGGCCCTTTCTATGTTAACTAAATTTTAAGAATCACAATTAAACGAGCAAAAAGAAAACCTCAAACATCAGCTTCGCATCACCGATCATCATCATCATTTCTGTGCTTTTATATCTAAATCGAAGTGAAAAAAAAAAATCTGCAACCGCTCGTCGTCGATTCGCTATGTTTGCCAGATTGTTCCAGAAAAGTCCTAGTCATCACGCGCCACCAACACCATCACAGAAACAACTCTCGCCTTCGCCGACGGCACCGCCACCGCAATCTCTGCCTCAGGTTCTTAATTTCCTCGTTAGTCCTAATAAGCTTTCCGGAGCTCAGAGTTCGCCTCACATTTGTAATTGATGAATGGAAGTTTTTATCATTTCTTAATCGACTGATTTCAGAATCCTGTTTCTATATCTTTACTACAAGATTTCCTGTTATTGATTAGTAGCTCCTTGCTTATGTAGTATATTATTGTTTGGTTAATTTTTGTCTTCTACATGAAGTTGGCGAACATTTTGTTGTTTGTTTTGGTGCAGACTAATGTAGGAAAGGGAAAATTGATGCATGAGGACGTAAGTCCGCGTGTCACTGTTCACTATGGGATTCCGTCTACTGCATCTGTTGTGGCTTTTGATCCCATTCAGAGTCTTCTTGCACTAGGAACATTGTGAGTCTATTCTCTTTATCTGTAATTATAACTGAATGCTGAGAACCGTTATTTAAAGTGCTCAATGTGGTTTTTCTGGTTAGTAAATTTGTTTAATTTTGATGTAAACTAAGCGGTTGGATGTCGATTAATGAGATTGTGTTACCTGTGTATGAGAACAAACTCGTTTATCGTATGGAGGCTGACTATTCTTCTAAGTTCTGGCAGTGCATATGATTTGGCATCAGTTCAAGCTTTTGAACCTCGTAATTTTTCAACTTTTTGATGTTTCTTTAAATTTATCTGTAGAGATGGCAGGATAAAAGTGATTGGTGGTGATAACATTGAAGGGCTTTATGTGTCTCCTAAGCATATTCCATTTAAAAATTTAGAGGTATTTAAGTTCATCTATCCTATAACTTATGATTTTCTTTTCTATATTTAATTCAGTATTGAGACACTTCGTTTTATTCCTCTCACAGTTCTTACAAAACCAGGGTTTCCTAGTTAGTGTATCAAGTGAAAATGAAATACAGGTCAGCATTTTTGTTTTGCATCTCTATTGTGTTCTTTGTTTGCATCTTTTTATTTTTTTTATTTGTGCTTGATGTTTCGAAAACAGTCTTTCTACCAATTAGGAATAAGGTTGTGTACTACTAAACCTTCCTAGATCACGTATATCAACGGGACTTTCATTGGGTTATTGTTGTTGTTATTGATTTGTGATTTATGCTGTTGATATTGGCAGGTTTGGGACTTAGAGCAACGGTTTATGGCCTCTTCTTTGAAATGGGAATCCAATGTAACGGCATTCTCGGTTATTCATGGCTCCAGATATATGTACAAGTTTTGAAACTAGAATACTCATCCACTTTCCTTTTTTATGCTTTTGATTTGACTGATTATATTCTAAAACAGGTATTTGGGAGACGAATATGGGATGATTTCTGTGTTAAAGTATGATGTGGAAGAACAGAAACTTATGATTATGCCATATTATGTTCCTACAAATTCGATAGATGGTATTCCTTCCTACTTCATCCTGTTTTGCAAAGTTTAACTCCACATTTATTCGATGTCCTTTTGAATCAATTTTGTGTGTCACGTATCTTTCTCCCCTGTTTCTGTGTCACAAAGTCTTACACACAGACGTACATACAAACCCCCTCATTTGGTTGGACAGAGACACGTTTCTGTTTTTATTTTACCTGCTCATATCTTTGCTGCTAAACTTATCATTAGTTCCAATATTTTGCTTGAATTCACAGAAGCATCTGGGACGTCCCCACCCAATCATCTATCTGTTGTTGGAGTTCTCCCACAACCTTCTTCCCAGGGAAAAAGGCAAGACAAGCTTGACTCAATTCTTTCACTCAATAGTCTGTGGGAGGATATCCTGCTTTTGCACTGGTTCAATGCTATATATCTAGGTTAATAGGGAAAAAGCACTGGGATATGCTTTCTTTATCCCTCTGATGTGTCTTCTTAGGAGACATTTAACTTTGTTCGTGCTGGAATTTCTCTCAGTCTATAATTGTACTTTTTATTACTACATTTTTTTATTTCTAGATGCATTTTTGAGTAACTTATTCTTTTTCAGGTTGTTGATTGCTTATGAGGATGGATTAATCATCCTTTGGGATGTTTCTGATGATAAAGTTATTCTAGTTATAGGAAATAGAGATCTACAGTTAAAGAGTAAAATGGTCACTGATTCTAACATTGGTACGAGTCACAACTTTTCTGATAGTGGATCGGATGGTGAACAAGTGGATAAAGAGATAAGCTCTCTTTGCTGGGCTTCTGACAATGGATCAGTTCTTGCTGTTGGTTATGTTGATGGGGATATAATGTTGTGGAACCTATCAGTTGCTTCTTCTGCTAAAGGTCAAGCGGCTGAAAAATCATCAGATAATGTTGTTAAGCTACAATTGTCCTCTGGTGACAGAAGACTTCCTGTCATTGTCTTACATTGGTCAGCCCATAGATCACATAGTGATTCTTGTGGTCTACTCTTTGTATATGGAGGTGATGCAATTGGATCTGAAGAAGTGCTAACGGTGTGCTTTTGAACTTGGATTAGTTCTTCCTAAAATATGTTCTTCCTTTTCTCTCAATTAGATTCTTGATGAAGGATGAGGTGAAATGACTTCCTCATGATTCCATTGGGGAATATGAGAACTGTTTATGGATAACAAAAGCTAATTCCTAAGGTTGTGGGAAAGAAAGGCATGTTGAAAGAAATAAATTATTTAGAAGATAATGTGAGCTAACATGGACTATGCTAGACATTTTAACTTCTTCCTTCAAGATGGATTTCTTTTGGTTACCATTAAGTTCTTGGTTCAGCACTGAATTGTATTTGGGAGCAGTTTAACTATGTATTCAAGTCAACTATAACAGTCTTACTTGATGAAAGAACAATGGATTTTATATTTTTCCTTTCCTGTTTGGAATGATTTGCTAAATTAATATTGGTGAGAATTGGCTTAATTTCAAAATTGCAAAGGTGTCAGATTGACAATTGATCAGTAGAGTTTGTCCTGATTTGTATTTGGGTCATGGATGGTCCATCTTTTCAAATTATCAAACCCGTTCTATTGTTTGACAGATTTTGAGTCTTGATTGGTCCCCTGGGATACAGAGTCTGAAATGCAGTGCGCGAGTAGATCTTACTCTTAATGGTTCGTTTGCTGATATGATTCTATTACCAAGGACTGATGAAAAGGAAAGAAGTGGTGCTTTGGTATTGACAAACCCAGGGCAGCTGGACTTTTATGATGATGATTTCTTGTCATCCTTAATATCCCATAGAGACAGAAGAACTTCTATGCTGTCAGTGCAGTATCCTATGGTAATACCAATGGCTGAACCATGCATAACCGTGGGTAAACTTTCTTCTGTCAACCAAGAAGATAAACTTTCAAAGGCTCTTTCTGAGGTACTCTCTAATCATTTTGGAGAATTAGCACGTCTACGTCTAATATGTGATTATGTTGCTCTTTTTTAGTTATTCTAGTAAATTGACTGCATCTTTGAAAAGTTTCTCTCATTTAATTGTGTATGCGAAGCTTTACATCAGACAGCTTCTGTGGCTGCGGAGAATAATAAGATTTTCCATCTTTCTAAAGTAAAGAATTTAGTTACATGTTTCTATTCGTGAACATCTGTTTTTGTTTTCCTCACTTCTATATTTTTTGACCAGGCAATCTCTGCTATAAAACTTCAGACAGTGCATGCTTCAGGACGAAGTAAATGGCCTTTGACTGGCGGTGTTCCCTCTCAGCAGTATGATATTGAAAATTTTCAGGTTGCTAGACTATACATAGCAGGTTACCAAGACGGATCTGTTAGAATATGGGATGCCACATATCCATCTTTTTCACTTCTTTATGTTTTAGGAGATGAGGTATGTTCTTTCCCACTATTTGTTAACTTCCAAATATTCTATGATTTATATCTTTTTTTATGGCGACAAAATTGATTGGAAAACTAACAGTTATATGAACAGGTGAAAGGCGTAAAAGTATCTGGTACAATTGCACCTGTATCTGCACTGGAATTTTGCTCCAGTACATTAGTTTTAGCCATTGGCAATGAACTTGGTATGGTAAGAGATGAATTTCTTTTCATGAGCTTTTTTTTTAGTTTATAAAATTTAAGGGAAATAGTGATTTTTCATATCTCCGAGAGTATGCAGGTTCAAATATACATGCTAATTGAGAATTCTGATGGGGAGAGTTTGAACATTGTCACAGAAACCGGAAAGGAAGGTACCAGTAAATAAATACTTATTTTCTCTGTCTATTTTCTGTGGAATGTTTTGAATTCTTCGATTTTTATCTTGTAGTTTTATTTGGAAAAGTTGGATATGATGCTTTAATAAGGTAAAAGAGTTGTAGGTTTGTGGACTTCATTGAGGAATTGATAACAATTACATCAATGAGGTTATGATGAGATGGACTTCTTTTCCTTTTCCAGTTGTAATTGTATGTTACTAATTGTTCAGTTCAAGACCTGCAACAAGGGGATGGACCCAAATGCACTTCTTTGTTTTCCTTTCTCAACTCTCCTGTATGCACTCTGCAATTTGCAAAATCTGGAAGCAGAGTTGTTGTGGGATTTCTTAGTGGTCAGGTTGGATTTTTACTTTCTGCTTTTTGGTTCCCTTTAATAGCCTCCAACACCCTGCCAAAGCTGCTAAATTAATTGATATTACAGTGACTCTTGCGTTTTCATACTTCAGGTGGCAATGCTTGATATTAGTTCATCATCAGTGTTATTTCTTACTGACAGCGTCCCAAGTTCAAGTTCAGCTGTGAAATCTCTGGCTGTGAAATCATTTTCAGATACTAAGACCTCAGTATCTAATCCAGAGGATGAACCAAAAGTTGTGGAAGACCATGTTAAGTGTGAGGTTTTTGTTACGACTAAAAATGCTAGTATTGAAGCAATAGATGTCAACTCTGGCAATAAGGTCTGGTCTCAGAAGATACAATCTGAAAATGAGTTAATGGTGGTTTCGATGCATATCATAGGCAAGTATTTGTGTTAAAAGAACAACTAACTTCTTTTCCCTTGTTTTCTCCCCTTTTGCTACCATAATATCATTTGGAATTCTGAAATCTGTTTCCATGCAGAAAGCAGCAACTTTATCTCTGACATATCTGCTGAAATACCTTTGGTTTTCTCATCTGAGAGCAGTAAAGTGGAGTGTGAACAAACCAGTGAAAGTAGTACAACTAAAGCTGACTTGGGGATCTCAACCAAATCTGTTTATTCTGAGAATAGAGCGGATAATTTTCTTCTTTTACTCTGTTGTGAGGATGAATTGCTCTTACACTCTATGAAGTCCCTGAAGGAGGTGTCATACCTTACAAACTTTTCAGTTTCCACATTTGTTAATGCGCTCTTCCTAGCAAGTGACCCTTTCTAATTCTAGGGGGATAATAATCCTATTCAAAAAGTGAATCTCTCAAAACCATGTTGTTGGGCTACAACCTTCAAGAAGGATGGCAAAGAGTGTGGTCTTATTGTGCTGTATCAGACAGGAGTCATTGAAATAAGGTGAGGTGTTCATGCTTCCTTTTTGATTATTTAGTCTGCAATATGATATGTTCATCTGACCACTAAATCACATCTAATTGCATCTTAAATAATTTATTCCGTAACATCTGGTACAGGTCTTTGCCAAAGCTTGATGTAGTAGGCGGAATCTCTTTAGAGTCTATTCTAAGGTGGAACTTTAAGACTAACATGGACAAAACAATAACTTCGTCTGATCATGGGCAGATTATACTGGTTTGTGTTTTGCTCTCATTTTTGCAGTAGACCAGGGATCTGTTTTTGTGTATTGAAAACATCTGGCAATCTTGATTTGATGATAATTTAAATTTCTTGGGTTCTCTTTGCAAAGTTCATTGAAGCTGTACTTGCTTTATTATTTCCATATGTTTTTGTAATTGCTGAGAGCATAGATTGATATGAATTATTCTTTTATTCACAAAGTGTGGTTGTTGTTATAACACGTAGAAAATGACATTTCTTTGCAGGCAAATGGATGTGAATTTGCTTCTTTGTCACTTTTGGCCTTTGAAAATGACTTCAGGTCTCCATCTGTTCACCTTTGACGATACCCTCTCCGCTACCTTAATGCATATACTGTTTAATAAGTCATAAATCATATTTGAATCCAATTCCAGATAACTTATTGTGGCACTTTCTGAGAGTATTTGGTTAATATAGGATTCCAGACTGTTTGCCGTCACTTCATGATAAAGTTCTTGCAGCTGCTGTTGATGTAACAGCCGTTTTATCTTCCTCCTGGAAGGTGCAGGTTTAAATTTATGTTTAAGGCCGTTTAACCTTATCTCATGAACCAGTTAGGAATTTGTATTTACTTCTCTTGCACAGGGTCCTGCTCCAGGTATTTTAGGTGGCTTTATCAAGAGCTTCCAAGCAGGGAAGGTTGACAACAATGTGAATCTTCATCCTGAAGTTTGTAAAACTGACCTTAAAAGTTTAGAGAGCATATTTTCCAGCCCTCCCTTCTTAAAGCCTTCAACAACCATTGAAGACTATCAAAAAGTTCTGGAGCTTGGCATAGGTTCAATGTCTCCTATCCATCCATCTTTATATTGTAATGGTCGACCCCCTTTTCTGACTTCCTACTGTTTTTTGCAGATGATATTGATATAGATATCAAAGAACCTTTAATTGTTGAACCTTTATCTGAAAAGAGCAACAATGATACAAGTGGTATCTTCTAAATCTCCTTGTACTCTGGTTGATTTTATTTTCTCGACTAGAATGTACTTAAGTCTTGTTGTCATGCTGAAGATAAGGGAACAGAAAGGGAGAAATTGTTTGAAGGTGCAAGTACTGATATTAAGCCAACATTGAGAACTGCAGAAGAAATTAAGGCCAAGTATAGGAAACAGGTAATTGTATCTGCATATTTAGGACAGTGGCTCTACTCTTTGTTTTTCTTGTCTAATATAGTGGTCAATCATTCCAGGATGCCTCTACTGCAGCCGCGCATGCAAGAGACAAGCTTGTAGAAAGGCAAGAAAAACTCGAGGTACCATAGAATTGTTGCTTACTTTATCCTCTCGACAGCAAAATTTGCTGTGTCTTTATGGCTCTCGAAGTGATGCCTAATGTATGATTGGTAACTTGAGCAGCTAACTGTAAAATTCTAACAACTGAACACAACCTAAGAATATCTATCATTTGTTGAAGACAACCTAACCTAATCAAATGTGACTCATTTAGGAATCTAGACACCTGTTTTTGAGAGCTAGAACCTTATTATTGTCTTCTTTATAAGCTAGATGGTTTGAGCACTTCATAGCTGTAGTGCTACTTAGTTATTAATTTCTCTTCTTAATAGGGAATTATATGATGTTTTGTCCATGTGGTCTATAAGATGATGAATTATGCACGAATACATATTCCTGTTGAGTTTTTGCGAAAGTGGTATAGAAGCTTTACGATGTTTTGCTTCCCTGTGATTTAAACCAGAGGTTGAGCCTACGCAGTGAGGAATTACGGAATGGGGCTGAAAATTTTGCCTCTATGGCGCATGAACTTGCGAAACAGATGGAGAAACGTAAATGGTGGAACATATGACGATCGGTTCTGTAAGAAGTTTCTTCGATTTGATTAAACACCATGACTTTTCGTAAGAAGCAATACTATTTTCGACCATTCTTTAAAGATGCCAATTAATGTGATTCACCGTACATATACTGAATTATAATGTAGCACAAGTACTGAGCATATTGTACATGTCAGTAATACCAAAAAAGAAAAAAGATCAGATATATATGCGTATGTTATGGTTGTACAAGTAACTCATTAGGATACAGGGGACTCTCAACTACTGGTTCCTATGCGTCCAAGTTTTTCTTCTTAGTGTTAGTTAATTGGTTATTCCAGATGGTCACTTGATAGAATTATCCATCTGAGATGGAAAAGCATCATATAGTTGTCTAAGGACTTGATTATTCCAAAGTTGTGTTTTGTATTGGCAGTCAATAGAACGACTCTTTAAAAGTAGTGTGACAACAAAAATATTTTTCCAGAATTAACTAACAGATTAGTGTGAATTCTAAGTAAGGAAACATTAAGATATACATTAAAAATTCTTTAATATAGAGGAAAAATTTATGGGCCAAATTGATACGTAGATTTACTAAATTCAAATAAGAACCTATAAAATTAAATTTTGAGCAATTGACCTTGTTCAATATAATATCTCGCCTCACAAGCATGAGCACTCCCATATTATTGAATGTGTTCTTGAAAAAACATTGTACGTGATCTAGATGCCCACTAACAT
>JAOSBM010000204.1:16859969-16881972 GCA_027568955.1 Erythroxylum tenue | reverse complement strand
GGTAGAGGAAGAGAAGAGCTTCCATTTGAGCTAAAGATCCCTTCATTTGGTGAAGAATGAAGGTAAGATCATTTTGACACTTTTGGGATTTTGAAAGGATTTCAGTTCATGAAGTTTAGAAAATGTTTGGGTTTAAGTATTTTAAAACCAATTTTAGTGATTGTTCTTTGAGGGATTTTCAATTAAAAACCCTATTTAAGTGGGAGTTTTGTTATTGTTTAAAGGGATCAAGAGAGACAAGAGGAACAAGAAAAGAAGCTTTTTGAGCAAGTCAAGTTTATAAGCAAAGAAATCAAGGTGGGTACATGTTTATAACAAAGTAAAGAAGCTACTATTGTTTTCTTTAAATCAAAAAGTTTTTTGATTTTATTGGCATCATAAGTGCTGCATTATTGTTCATGAATAATTTGTGAAATATGTTATATGCTAGTTACATGATTTGAATGATGATTTTCAAAACAAAAAGATCATGAAAGTGATATTTTTGAAAAAGATGCATGGTTCTAAAAGTATATTTTCAAGAATGGTTTTCAAGATATACGTCAAGTACATGATAAGCAATTTTAGAAGAAAATGTGCCTTTTTAGGCAACAAGTTCACAAGTCAAGAAATATGTGTTATGTGGGTTTGTGGTGGTCCCTTAAGTTAAGTCACGTGCACGTTGACCAAGTTAAAGGCTTCTCCCGCCTGCCTGCTAGTGGCATGGAGCTCCTTCATGAACTCCCATAAGTTCACGACTACATAGGACCCTTAGGGGAAATATGTAGTACGTTCTGTTTTGGATCAACCCAAACCATTCTGATGTGTTTATGTGCTCATGTTATGTTTGATCAAGTGATGCATTCTGGATTTGCATACATATGAATTTCTGCATTGGAAATGAGTTATAAATGTTTTGGCAGAAATCCTAAAGAGCATGTGATTATGAACTCAAAGAAAGTTTTTCTAAGACAAGTAAAATGTTTTCAAGGTTTTTGCTTATTTTTCTTTATAAACTGCTACCCACGAGCTTTCAAGCTCACCCCTTCCTATCCCCATCCTCAAGTGATAGCTAGAAGATCAGGTGATCAAGAGCCTAACGGAATTGTTTCATTTGCTATTTTTGTAGTTCTTGCAACTTTTGTGATTTGAGATTTCAGATTATGTTGTATTATGGCTTGAGAGGCCATTATAGCTTTGTAAAACTCTTGTTTGAGGGTATGGAAATGGGAATGATGAAATTAGTTGTAATTATTGTATTAAAGAGTGATGAAGAAAAAAAATTGAGAGTCTTATGATTTTTCGCTGTTTAGTTAGGGATGTATGATTATATTGTTTCCCTCGTAATGTGGTATCAAAGCCAAAAAGATGAACCGATGATGTCAAGGAAATTCCATCGGATAAGCTCATGCTCATGATCCGAAGTTGGGCTCCGGAAACGGGTCCCAACATAAGGTGGTAATTAGGTACAAATATTGGCATTTGAAGGTAATTGGGTAGCTAATATAGGATTCACCACTCCTGATAGAAGGAGATGATACTCACGACCTCTTGTCGGGGTCATTACTCAGGAGTCTTTGGTCAAAGCAGTTTTGTGTCATGAAGAGAGTCTTCAATGACACATAGAGTAATGAGATCTCAGGACAAGAACTAACATCACTTAGACTAGATGTGATGAAGTCAGTCTAGTGGGAGTTGGCACATAGCCCATACTCCGAACCAAGTGGGGTATAGAATGGCGAAGGGACGAATTACACGGTAATTATCTATGGAAAGGTTCATAAGTCCGATAATTAACCATCAAAGAGTTCATGTGTTAATCCATTTATATTCCGGTTAGCATCATGAAATCCTTCATAATTTGCTTAAATTAAGAGTTAATTCAAGTGGCATGAAACCATCCATGATTTTCTCAGATTAAGAGTTAATTCAAGTTCCCAAAATAACCAGGAACCTAAAGGTCATGCTCTTAAAAGATTGGATGAAAAACTAAATATGCATGGCTGTCATTGAAGTAGGCCACGATTGTGACTTATAGGCTACGATCATGACCGAAGGCATGACAGATGATGCATAAGTGAGTTCTTCACTTATGTACACATGAACTAACAAGTTAAAAATACACTCAAGTGAGAGGATAAGGTGTCTAGAAGTGTTATGGAGTTAGAGAGAAGTGGTCTTGAGTCTTGTTCATGCAATTGTTGCATGAATCTAATTGCATGCAACATAATTTTTATTTATCTCTCCATTTAAGCATCTACTTGAACTCATCTTGTTTGGTGCTCTAACCATCCTTACACACTGCTTTTTCTTAATCTTTATGTGTTCTTGAGTGATCAAGGAAGGTCTACAACCCAAACAAAGAGAAGATTGAAGAAAGGAGGAGCATTATCAAAGGTAATGTTCTTATAATCTGAGTATGCATACATCTAAGATTCTAGATTTTTTGGGATGTCCTGAGGTCGGAATTTAGATTCCGACACTTTTTCTGCCTTGTTGTGCATGTGATACATGAATTCATTGCTACCTAACAGTGGTATCAGAGCTAGTTATGCATGTATAAGATGATCTATTGAGCATGTGCAAACTGTTTGCTGGGTTGTGACTGACGTACATGTTGATTTCAAAATTTAGTATAAATTGTCAAAAAATAGTTTTTCTGATTTTCTATCATAGAAATGTTTATAAGGTGTTATATTATGTTTTTTCCAAAGGAAATTTCAATTGAATGGCATTTGCTGTTTTATTGTGAATTAGTCTCCAGTCTATTCAAATGTTGGTTTCTGGGAATTTATGGAAAATAGAATGCATTTGCTGATTTTGAAATTTTCGTAATAATTCTAAAAAATGTTTTTCTAATTTTCTCTCATAGAAATGTTTATAAAGTGTTATATTATGTTTTTCGTCAAAGGAAATGCAATTGTATGTCATTTGCTATTTTATTACGAATTTGTTTTTGGCTTGATGCATGTATGAAGTTCTAGCAAATTTTGGAAATCTAATGAACAAGCATGCTTGTAAATTCCATATTAATTTTTATAAAAATTGTTTTGATAAATTTTCTGCATGGATATGCAAGATAAGATGTTTCCACATGTATGAGATGGAGGACACTTTTTTAAGTGATTATTTTATGCATGCATGATGTAGAGTATGACTAGTATTAGAAGTAATATGACAAGTGTCATAGACATGCGATATGCTGGCTGATTCCACTAAGTTAATAAATAATTCCTAGGAATTAGTTTTTGGAATTTTTTATTAGGCACATTTAGAATGTCTATAACTCTTTGGAATTTTCCTTAATTAATTGAATTTGATTCAATTAATAAATCAAGTCAAAGTCAACATTGGTCAGCTTTCTGAAAGTTGATGGAGTCGACTTGTTTAATGACTTATGTGTATGTGATTCGGTTATGAAATCTTAAAAAAATTATGAGATAAGAAATATATTTTTATACTAGTAGCATGCTAAGTACATGTGCTTGAAATTAGGGTTTTGGAAAATTTTCGGACATCGAATCGATCTCTTTAGTGTCTAGGAGGTTAACTCATTTATCTTGATGATTTTGGCCATCAAGATAAATTTTTGTCTTGTGCCAAAATTGTGTTGATAAATTTGATATAACCTATGGATGTTTTAGATGACTTATTGATGTTCGGGAATTTTGGAAACCTTAAGGATTAATTTATAATTAATCCTAGTAGAGCATTGCATTTCTAGTGTGACTAGAAAAAGACAAGTGTACTAGAATTAAAGTGTTTACTTTGGACATCAGAATAATTGAAATTTTAGGGTTCATAATCAAATCAAATTCATAATTCGAATTAGTCGAGACTAACACTAGTACCCGATTCGGTTCAAGATTTGAATCGAATCATGAACTTTTATACATAGTCAAGTCACAACTTAAATTGAACCTCTTTTGTGTGTTACATGCATTAGATGCATTTTAAGGGTTGGTTAAAATGACATGATAGGTTGGTTATGGACACAGGCCCTATTTAATTTAGTCATCCATAATCTAAATATATATATGATATATATATATATCATCCAAGTATTGATGAGATCAAAGAACAAATCCCTCAACCGAAATATTAAGACTTTCACCTTCCATTGATATGACAAGAACCAAAGTTCTTTTAGAGTTGGGTTGTTGGGCAAACCCAAGCCCACTTTACACAAATATATTCAAACCATGGAAATTAGATTTCTGGATTAATGGGTTGGTCTTAAATGGAAGCGTTAATTTGTTGGGCAAACCCAAGGTCAGTGTGGATAGAGGGGAAGTTGGGTTATATACATGGGATGTATATGAATCAAGAGTTGATAACCCAATGAATGTGCTAAATCAACAGTTGATGGCACAAGTCGATAGTTGCATAACTGAATGCAATTGGTATGAATGATACGTACCGATTGACCTAAGGTGGCTTGTTAGGCAAACCCAAGGGCATTCCTAGTGATATTGGATATCAACCTATTAGCAAAACTATAAGTTTTCTCAAATTCATAGTGAAGGCTATAGATTTGGATTAAAATAGTGGGCCCCATAATGCATATGATTAAAGTCCTTATCAATATGCATTAGTGTACATTATAACACTTTCTCTTGTTCTTCTAGGTTATTGAATCTCCACGATGTCTTTGTCCAGTGTGAACTTACACTCTCTATTAGACTCCAACAAACTTATGGGATTAGATTGGCTACAAAATTTGAGAATTGTTCTCAAATCTGAGAAACTAGGATATGTCCTAAATGAACCACTTCTCGATCCCCCTACTGTCGATGCATCTGATGAGGATTAGAAAGCTTATAAGAAGCTAGTAGATGATAGTGAGCTGGCTAGCTGTATAATGCTGGCGCCTATATCACCATAACTGCAAAAGCAACATGAGGTTATGGATGCTCCTACCATAGTCTACCATCTAAAGGAACTGTTTAATAAGCAAGCTCGGTCTGAAAGGTTCCAGACCTCAAGATTGCTTTTCCTATCTAAGATGGCTGAGGAATCTTCTCCGGTGCAGTATGCGCTGAAGATGAATGGATACTTTGAGAGGTTAGCCAGTTTAGGTTTTGTAATGGATCATAAATTAAGCATAGACTTAATTTTGACTGGTTTGACCAATAGTTATCTAAAGTTTGTACTTAACTATCCGATGAACCAAATATCCACCTCGATACCTAAGCTGATTAATCTAGTCAAAATAACTAAGCAAACTATCAAGAAGACAGTAAGGCTATGATGCTAGTGGACTCTCCTTCTGGTTCTCGCAAGAGGAACCAAAAGAAGAAGAAGAAGTCTAAGAAGTCAGTGGGAGGTGTAGCCTAGAAGAAGGCAAAGGAGACTACATCAAAGGGGATATGCTTCCACTGCAATAAGGAAGGACATTGGAAGAGGAACTACAAAGCCTATATGGAGTCACTGAAGCAAAAGAAGGACTTAGATGCTCCACCGTCTACTTCAGGTATGTTATTTGTCATTAAGGTTAATACTATTTTTGATGATAATATTTGGGTATTAGATATCGGATGTGGCTCACACATATATGTTGATATACAGGATTTCAGGGATAATAGACCACTCAAGAAGGGAAAGATGGACCTACGTGTGGGAAATGGAGCAAGAGTTGTTGCATTAACTATAGGAACCTATGTTTTGTATCTTCCCGGTGGGCTAGAGTTAATTTTGGATAATTGTTATTATGTACCCGTTATGGCAAAGAACATTGTATATGTTTCATGTCTTAATAAAATGGGATTTCATTTAACTTTTTTAAACAATGTTTGTTCAATTAAGTTCATTGAAATGTTGTATGGTACTGCTACATTATGCAATGGTATTTACATATTAGATATGTGCAATCCAATTTTAAATATTAATGATAATAAAAGACAAAAACGGGATAACTTAAAATCATCTTACTTATGGCATTGTCGACTTGGCCATATAAGTGAGAGACGCATGGCTAAGCTACACAGGAGTGGTAGCTTATAGTCATTTGATTATGAATACACATGTGAATCTTGCTTGTTAGGCAAGATGACTAATTTCCTTTTAAAGAAAAGGGTGAACGAGTGAATACGTTATTAGACCTAATACATTCTAATGTATGTGGTCCAATGTCCATTCATGCCAGAGGTGGTTTTATATACTTCATTACCTTTATCGATGATTATTCACGATATGGGTATATGTATCTAATGAGATACATGTCTGAAGCATTTGAAATGTTAAAACAATTCAAAAATGAAGTAGAGAAATAGCTCAATAAAAATGTCAAAACACTTCGATCAGATCAAAGTGGTGAAAATTTGAACTAGGAGTTTCTAACTTATCTCAGGGATAATTGGATTGTATCCTAATGAATTCCACCTTACATGCCGCAACATAATGGTGTGGCTGAAAGGAGAAACTGAACCTTGTTGGATATGGTAAGGTTAATGATGGGCTTAGTAGATCTAGCGAAATCCTTTTGAGGTCATGCGCTTGAGCCTACTATCTATGTGATAAACAGAGTCCCTTTAAAAGCAGTTGATGTTACTCCATATGAGATATGGACTAACAAAAAACCTTATCTTTTTCATATGACAGTTGGGGTTGTTGTCTTTTTAGAGTAGGAGTTTCTTCTAAGAGAAGACAGTCGAAGCAAATTTGAACTTGATGAAGTCCATGATGCTCAAACAGATGCAGATCAATTGCCTGAACTCGAGATTGTCATTCACGGAGATGAGACAACAGTTGAACCTTCTGCCATACAAAATGTTCGTAGGTCATAGGGTAGTGATTGGGTATAGCTATTGGTATTCGAAGGTAATTAGGTGGCCAATACAAGATTCGCCGCTCCTGATAGAAGGAGATGATACCCACGGCCTCTTGTCTAAAAGCATGTTGTCTTTTTAGAGAAGGAGTTTCTTCTAAGAGAAGACAGTGGGAGCAAAGTTGAACTTGATAAAGTTCATGAGATTATGTTAGTATCTAAATTATCCTATCATGTGCAATTATGTTAGTATCTAAATTATCCCTAGTCATAGGATTAATAAGACAAGACATTATTAATCCGGATAGACTAGCACATGTTATACTCCTTGATTTAATCAAGTAGTGGATCTCACAAACAAGCATAAGATGTTTAGAGTTAACATGTGGATGCTTATTAAGAGTAGTAAGTACATTGGATGACCCGCTATGAGATTATCATATGGATGATCTATCAAATGTCAATGCTTAATCTCATCATAGCAATCGTACAAATATCATTAGACTTGAGTTACTTAAGGATATCTTGGATACTAATCTTGTGGTTTGACATCATTCCTTGTTGCCTCAAGACGAGGTCGGTTATAGGGTGATGATTGCGTACAGTTATTGATATTCGAAGGTAATTAGGTAGCCAATAAAAAATTCACGACTTCTTATAGAAGGAGATGATACCTACGGTCTCTTGTCTCAAAACATGTCTTTTTGGAGGAGTTTCTTCTAAGACAAGACAGTGGGAGCAAAGTTAAACTTGATGAAGTTCATGATGCTTAAATAGACGCAAATCAATTGCCTAAACTCAAGATTGTCGTTCACGGAGATGAGACAATAGTTGAACCTTCTGATTTACAGAACTTTCGTAGGTCATAAGGTGGTGATTGTGTATAGCTATTGGTATTCGATGGTAATTAGGTAGCCAGTAAAAGATTCACCACTCATGATAGAAGGAGATGATACCTACGGCCTCTTGTCTCAAAGTATGTTGTCTTTTTAGAGAAGGAGTTTCTTCTAAGAGAAGACAGTGGGAGCAAAGTTGAACTTGATGAAGTTCATGAGATTATGTTAGTCCTATCATGTTCAATTATGCTAGTATCTAAATTATCCCTAGTCATAGGATTAATAAGACAGGACATTATTAATCTGGATAGACTAGCACATGTTATACTCCTTGATTTAATCAAGTAATGGATCTCACAAACTGTAAGCATAAGATGTTTAGAGTTAACATGTGGATACTTACTAAAAGTAGTAAGTACATCGTATGACCCGTTAGAAGATCATCATATGGATGATCTATCAAATGTCAATGATTAATCTCATCATAGTAATGGTGCAAATATCCTTAGACTTGAGTTACTCAAGGATATCTTGGATACTAATCCTGTGCTTTGGCATCATTCCTTGTTTCCTCAAGACGAGGTCGGTCATAGGGTGGTGATTGGGTACAGCTATTAGTATTCGAAGGTAATTAGGTAGCCAATAAAAGATTCACCACTCGTTATAGAAGGAGTACCTACGGCCTCTTGTCTCAAAGAATGTTGTCTTTTTGCAGAAGGAGTTTATTCTAAGAGAAGACAGTGGGAGAAAATTTGAACTTGATGAAGTTCATGATGCTCAAACAGACGCAGATCAATTGCCTGAACTTGAGATTGTCATTCATGGAGATGAGACAACAGTTGAACCTTCTGACACACAAAATGTTCGTAGGTCAAGTAGGATACGCAATGTTCTAGGGAAATATAGATTTCTCATAAGTGAACAAAATGATGTATTGCACATAGAGGACGATGAGCCTACAGCCTATAAAGAGACTGTGAAGAGTTCATAATCTGAAAAATAGCTTTAAGCCATAAAGTCCGAAATGGATTCCATGTTTGAAAACCAAGTATGGACTTTGGTTGACCCACCCGAAGGGCTAAAACCCATAAGGTGTAAGTGAATTTTCAAGAAGAAAATCGACATGGATTGTAATATGATTACTTATAAAGTGAGGCTAGTCGCTAAAGGTTATCGTCAAGGACAGGTAGTTGACTATGAGAGACATTTAGCCCCGCAACCATGCTTAAATCCATTAGAATACTCTTAGTCATTGCTTCTCATTATGATTATAAGATATGACAAATGGAAACCTAGATGACAATGTGTATATGATACAACCTGAGGGCTTCACATCCAAAGATGGCAAAAAGGCATGCAAGCTTTAGAAAGCCAATTATGGATTAAAGCAAGCATCTACGAGTTGGAACATTCGATTTAATGAAACAACCAAAGAGTTTGGTTTCTCACAAATCCTTATGAACCTTGTGTGTACAAGAAGCTTAGTGGGAGTGCTATCATATTCCTCGTATTATATGTGGAGACATATTACTAATAGGAAATGATGTCTCAATTTTGCAACCAGTCAAAATTTTGTTGTCCCAAAATTTTTCCAAGAAAGACCTTGGAGAAGCAACTTATATATTGGGAATAAAGATCTATAGAGATAGATCAAGGAAGTTGCTAGGTCTTTCATAGTCTACATATATAATTAAAGTGCTAAAGGGGTTTAGCATGGAGCAGTCCAAAAGAGGGTTTCTTCCTATGATTCATAGGATAAAACTCTCGAAATTTATGTGTCCTAAGACGTAAGATCAGAGGACTTGCAAGAGTTTCAAACAAGAGACGACTGCAGATTCAATGACCGAATCCGAGTACATTACAGCTGCGGAAGTTGTAAATGAAGTTGTTTTGATCAATAAGTTTGCTATGGAACTTGGAGTGTGATACAAGAAGCCATGGCAATGGAGATCAAGGTGCCACATACCAAGACAAGCTTACTTTGCCCAGTGGTCCAATTACAACGCAACAAGCGTCAAAGCTTAAACAAGCAATGCAAACTTTTGATCAAGCCCAAATCACAAGTCAAGTACATAAGGAGGCCGAAACATCCATAGAGGAACACCAAGGCATGCCCAAGCTTGTGATTTTAAATAGAGGAGGCGTTAGAAGAGGCTAACACTTAGCCATTTAGGCCCATTTTTGATAATTTGGGCTTATTATCTATTATCTCTTATTTTAGGCCCAAGGACTTATTTATGGGTTGTTCTTTTAGTTAGTAGCATGTGCTTTGTTTGCTTGGGTTATTTTGAGACTTATTTGTTTTAATGTGTTTAGCCCATTCCTAAAAGGACTTGGATCAGATTAAGTTCAATGGGCTAGATACTGCTAGATTTGTTAGGATTAGCCTAGTTTTCATTAAATGGGCTTGCAAACCCATTCCTATTAGGTTTAGGATTTGGTCAAGATATTTATACCTTACTATATCCTTGTAACCTTAGATTTGGATGATGAATAAAATTTCAGAATTGAGTTCTTCAAGTGAGGCGTGAATGTCTTCATGGTTACTTCAAGATCTTGATTTGTATCAATAAGTAAGTACTTGCAACGTGAATTGATTTCTGATTTCTTTGGGATTGGGTCTCAAACTAATGATTTGGGGTTTGATCTAGCATGTTCTTATAATAGAAAGATTAGGGTTTTGATTTAATAGAATTAGGGGGTTTCAAGAACCTTGTTTTCTTGGGGTTTCCGTGTCAGAGTGTTTCCAAGCATTGTAGACATGATATTGTTGTATTGTGACAACAATGGGGCTATTGCTTAAGCCAAGTAACCAAGGTCTCATCAGAGGTCCAAGCACGTACTCAGGAGATATCACCTGCTAAGGGAGATAATTAATAGAGGTGATGTGAAGATAGAGAGAGTGCCCATAAATCAGAACATCGTTGATCCTTTGACTAAGCCACTTCCTCAAATGAAATTTGATTCTTGTGTGCTCGCCTATGGTATTAGATACAAAGGCAATTGACTTTAGTGTAAATGGGAGATTGTTAAAGTAGTGCTCTAAAGGCAATCATCTTTAGCACGTTTATACAAACTTTATTTTCATTAATAAAGTGAAAGGCTATTTTTTCATTAATTTGATGTTCGTTTATATACGAATTGATGTCGATCTTAAATCGAATTAATAAAGTCTATGATACAAAACATAGCATAAAGGAAATCATGATGAGATCATGATAATGAGATTCTTATCATGTGGAATTATGTTAGTATAAAAATTATCCCTAGTCATAGGATTAATAAGACAGGACAGTATTAATCCAGATAGACTAGCACATATTATATTCCTTGACTTGATCAAGCAGTGGATTTCACAAACTGTAAGCATAAGATGTTTAGAGTTAACATGTGGATGCTTACTAAGAGTGGTAAGTACATCGGATGACTCGCTATGAGATTATCATATGGAAGATCAATCAAATGTCAATGATTAATCTTATCATAGTAACGATGCAAATATCCTTAGACTTGAGTTACTTAAGGATATCTTGGATACTAATCATGTGCTTTAACATCATTCCTTGTTGCCTCAAGATGAAGTCGCTCATAGGGTGGTGATTAGATACAACTATTGGTATTTGAAGGTAATTGGGTAGCCAATATAGGATTTACCACTCCTGATAGAAGGAGATGATACCCACGGCCTCTTATCGGAGTCATTACTCAGGAGTCTCTGTCAAAAGAAGTTATGTTTCATGAAGAGAATCTTCAATGACACATAGAGTAATGAGATCTCGGGACAAGAACTAACATCACTTGGACTAGACGTGACGTAGTCAGTCTAACGGGAGTTGACACATAACCCATACTCTGAACCAAGTGGGGTACAGAATGGTGAAGGGACGAATTGCATGGTAATTGTCTATAGAAAGGTTCGTGAGTCGAATAATTAACTATCAAAGAGTTTGTGTGTTAATCCACTTATATTCCGGTAAATTGGCTTCATGAAACCCTTCATGATTTGCTTGAATTAAGAGTTAATTCAACAAATATGAAATCACCCATGATTTGCTCAAATTAAGAGTTAATTCAAGTATCCAAAATAACTGAGAACTTAAGGGTCACACACATAACAAATCAGATGAAAAACAAAGTATGCATGGCTGTCATTGAAGTAAGCCATGATCGTGGCTTATAGGCCACAATTGTGACCAAAGGCACGACAGATGATACATAAGTGAGTTCTTCACTTATGTACACATAAACTAACAAGTTAAAAATATACTCAAGTGAGAGGATAAGGTGTCCACAAGTGTTCTGGAATTAGAGAGAAGTGGTCTTAAGTCTTGTCCATGCAATTTATGCAATTGTTGCATGAATCTAATTGCATGCAACATAATCTTAATCTATCTCTCCATTTGAGCATCTACTTGAACTCATCTTGTTTAGTGCTCTAACTGCCCTTACACACTGCTTTTTCTTCTTCTTCGCGTGTCCTTGAGTGATCAAGGAAGGGCTACAACTCAAACAAGGAGAAGATTGAAGAAAGGAAAAGCATTAACAAGGGTAAACGTACTGAAATTTCATGTTCCTATAATCTGTGTATGCATGCATCTAAGATTCTGGATTTCTTGGGATGTCGTGAGGTTGGAATTTAGATTCCGACACTTCAGCTGCCTTGTTGTGCAAGTGATGCATGAATTTATGACTCCCTAATATTCTCTTTAGTTTTAATGTTATAAATGATTAGGATCTAAATCATTTATAGTACCTAGATAAGAAGAATCTCGAAATGAACCTTATAATGATTTTATTTTAATTTAATTTATTCTTTAATTGTATTGATATTTAATTATGTGTTTTTTATTATTCTTAAATTAATATTGCCAATATATTAATTCATGTTTAATTTCATACAACTAAATTGAAAAAAATCTTCAATATGAATTCATCTACATAATGAAAGGAGATTCATACAAACTTAAAAATATGTTGATATAAATTTTCCAAATTAAGATCAAATCTAATAACAAAATTTAAAATCAATTGACGCATTTTTAAAATTTTTAATTAAAAAGACATTTTAATTTATCATTGTTAATAATATTAAAAAAAGATATTAGTTTAATTTTAAAATTTTCATAATCTAATGAACTTTAATTTAAATTAATTTGTAAAATTTTAATTGCATGGGAAGTTCTAATAAGATATTCAAAATCTAAGTACCACTATTTTTATTAATTATTTTTTAATTTAATCTTCCTTCTAATTAACGAATTGTGTTGATCCTCGTTATTTGTCAGGCCAGGAGTGAGGAAACTGCTTTAAGCGCACAATGCTACGACTTTTTTGTAGCGGATTTTGTGTGCAATCAGTCAATACCATCTCCTTAGCATTGGGAATGCCCCAACATTTTATAGTTTCCTGCATTCAAGTGACAAGAAAGAGGCCTGGCAGGCATAGATACATGAATTCAGTCGGTTGTGTAATTGTAATGTCACAAAATTTCCCCATGATTTTTGGACGGTTAATCTCTACAGCACTGCCTCTGTCTCCATTCTAATTATAACTACCGAATCTGCCTGCTTACGACCATGATGGAAAACTTAAAAACTATAAGAATGAAGAACAAATTTAATGCAAGAAAGTGCGTGGCCCAGAGAGAGTGTCACTACCAAATTTTGTCTATATGCAGCCAGTTTTGCTAACTCTGACCTGAGCGCATAAATCTCCGCACAATTTTTTATCACCAGCAAGCATTTACCAAGGGAGCTAGCAACCATCCTGTCCGCTGGATAAGATGGCAATGTGTAATTACACGTCCCTTACATGTAGGAACTCAACAGAAAATTAATGAGTATGCAATGTGACCATGTTTCTGGAATTCAGATATCAAAAGGAGATCAGCTATGCTACATGCAAATCTTTGGGCCTTATGCTTCCAGATGGTCTCTTGTGGGCTGTTTTCTTTCCTCGTGACCAATCAATAAGACATAGAACGCACGGCGCTCATTAAGGAAGATACTCTTGATTGATCTTTATTGATTCCATTTGTAGCACAGATGCCACTACTTACATCAATGCCATCAGGTTTTAGTATAGCCAATGCTTCGCAAACATTATCAGGATTGACTCCTCCTGCCAAGAGCCACCCATGTTTGCTTTTGATTGGTGGTAATTTGAACTGCATCCAGTTAAATCCTTTCCCACTGCAAATAGGTCAGACAATAAATCACCAGAAAACAGTGACAAAATCCATTTCGAAGATGATAGTAAACGAAGCAATAAACAATTCAATATTTAAGCAAGTGAAATCACACTTGAGAATAATTATTTTGGAGTAAACTAAATCAAACAGATCATGCTGTCCTTTTTGCAACAACAAGGAATCTCCGAGAACTCCTGACAGCTTTCATACAGTTTCTACTTTGGTGCATACATAAAGTCTGAAAAATGGTGCAAAATAAGCTAGACAGTTTCCAATCCAGAAGTCATTTGAGAATTACTACTCATACTAGCTAGCATCTGCAAATTATGAATTGCATAACACAGAACTGAACAATTGTGTGTCTAGTGTAAAAATAGACGTAATATTTGCTTCATTTCTGAATGCACAAATACAAAATATATTTTGGAAAGAACTAGGAAAGATCTTCCCTTACCTGCCACCTTTAGCACTATCTACAAGAATCCAATCAACCACAGAGCAATCTTCTTTTGAAATTTGATTTAAAAGGGCACCATCTTCATTTGCCTGAAGAACATATATAATTTTCCTTTCTTGTAAATCTTTTAAAGCTGCTTGAGAACCACTTCCATGAAGCTGTATTAAACAGAGCATTTAAATAACTAAAACACAAGGGAAAAAAAAGATGCTCCAAATGTACGTAGTCAAAAATCAGATACTTGCCTGCACAAAGTCAAGGTCTGCCGCATTGGCAGCCCTAAGAATTGTGTCTGCATCATCATCCACAAAGACTCCCACGGGCGTTGCTCCATGTTCTCTAGCAACTCTTGAAATCTCCTTTGCAACTGAAATTGAAATAGAACGTTTGGAGTTGGGCCAAAGAATCATACCAACAAAATTTGCTCCAGCTTCTGCTGCCATAGCTGCGTCTCTAACTGATGAAATTCCACACATCTTAACCAAAGGCAAATTCTTCTCATGCTCATGACGAGTAGAGGAGGGTTTGTCCAGAGGCATAACGGTACAACTAATTTTACTTTTAGAAGTATACCTAGCTCTTGATATCTGTAGCCTCCCTAAATTCAGACCTGCACATATCCACAATTCTTACCAAATACTATGTTCATGAGTTCATCATAAGAGGCATAACAAAACTTTTGGCAAAGAAATGCAACAATTTCTTTTTCACATTGCAATGCAACAAAAAAGATGAATCAGAAAAGCTGTGACATCGTAAAACAAGAAGGGAACATTACCAGGGAGACATCTTATCTCCAAGTTAACAAATTTCGGTTGCCAGTGACCTCTGGTTGAGAACCCTGATAAGAATAATGGCAGTTCAGGAGTTGAGTCCCACAGATTCTTTTTCTAAAGCCAAAAAGACAGCACTTTGATCGTGTTGCAATCCTCATGGATTCATACCATCAAATCGAACTACAATATTGTTCTAAATACCGATCTAAAAGGTGGAAAAGTCGATATTTTTGTTGAAATTGTTAACATGAGACGAGAAAATTTGTGGGTATATTTAGTGAACTGTTTCCGAGGAATATTTCGCCCCTTTGTTAAAAGATAAATAAAAGGCCGAACTTTTCCGCAAGTAAATTCGACGAAAAACAAACAAGCATACTCAGAAGGAATGAACTACCTTGGAGCCCCATCAGTTGTTGAACTATCTCTTCACAGTTGCAGACAAATAGAGCCAAATAACACAAGGTAGCACGAGTCGCGGCAGTTTAAATTTTTTGATCATTCCCACCTAATCAATTAACCATATTTGTTTTTGGGTTAGATACAATGAAGCCACCATGTTCTTGGATAAACTTAATGGGCTTTCACAATGGTCCAGTTATTGTTTGGTAAACTTCGGTTTTGGGCTCCCATGAAAGCAGGGTGAAGAATCCATTTCACTGGATATTTATTTAATTTGACGTGTGAAAAAAAATGCCATCTCCATCTCGTTTCCTTTGGCCATCTACTTTTTCTAACTTCTTAGATTCTTCTATTCTATTGGAGGAGAAGGAATAGCAATAACGAGGAACTTGGAAAGTTGAAACACACCAAATTTCCACATCAATATGTTGGCATCCTGAGTCAAAAAGGAAGTCCATAATTATCCATCACGACCATGGTGATGGTGGATAGAATCCATTTTTATGCGGATGGTGGTGGGATGCAATATCCGTCAGTAAATGTGAATCGTAGAAGAACCTTCTTCCACAAGGCTTCTTGATTTGTCTGGCTGTGAATTAGACTCGTGGGCGGCTATTGGCAATATGACACTGCTCACAGCTCATGCTTTTCAAGATTTTTCCAGCGATGTCCCAAAATCATTGGGACCCATTTCATCATTTTGCGCTTTGGATTGATTCCAAGTTGGTTATTTAGGGAAAAAAAATTAAGAAGCATTATATTTACTTTTGAGTTAATGTAGTCTGCATAAAAGAATCAATGATTTTTCTTGTTTCTATCCAACTGGTCAAATTCATGTGTTACCTCTAGAAGCTCTGCAGATTCATAGATGATATCAAATGTATAAAAGAGAAAACCGATACAAGCTCAACTACGACTACCCTCGTACATGTTGAATAATGCCATTATGCTAATTCAACATAAATCTCTGTGAAAAGGCAGGGGCTTCCTTTCCCAGTTATGGCAATTCTTAGAGTTTAATATTTGCAAGTTCATAAAAAACGCCAAATGCTTGACTTGGAACACGTACAACTTGGAACTCTCCTCTTTCAAGTATTGTTTGTCATCTTACACCTCGAAGCAGTAGCGAAGCAGTAGAAAATTCAAACGCCACAGAGGCCAAGATATCCCATAACATGAATCATTTTGATCAACAGTTTGAAGTATAAATTTGCTCATCTATGCTTAACTATAGAACAGAGATTGGAGCACCAACCAATCATTGATGAGAGATTGCATTAGCCCCAGAGAACTCTTACTGTTCTTGACATATACATAAGTCCCCGAAGTGTACCACTCATCTGAAAGAACGTGGATTGAAATAACTCAAGAAAGAGAAAGAAGCACATCTCGATCATATAGTGTCTTCAAGATTTACTTCCATTATAAAGTTACAATGTACTGTCAAAAGAATACAACATGAAGCTAGACTTAAGCCAAGACATCACTGTTCTTGAATCTTAATCTCCCCCAGAAATAGAAAGTTCAATCCCAGAGAAGGGGATGATACAGAAATATGAAAGAATGTAAAATAATTCAAAAAATCTTCTCCTTTCGTTTTTCAACTAGTCGTCAACCTGTTTTTCGCTAGGCCTAATCAGTTGAGCAGACTTCCTGTTCTTAGCCTCTGCCTTCTGGCTTCTGCTACTTTCTTTCTTTCTCCTCAACTCAAATACAAATATCATACGCTTATAACAATTCCAAGAGTTAAAAATCTTCCAGCATAAATGGGATCTTGGAGATGTTGCTTATGCTACAATCTGCTCCTGTTCTATATACAACGGCTCCATCCACGACGAAACAGATTCGCTAACCCCTTTAACAATATTGTACTGCTTCTCTGCACCAAAATTTCCAGCAGCTGGAACATCTTTTACTAACGAATTAACCCAAGACACATCAGGCTCATCAATGTTTGATGGCATCAACTCAACTGCTCTTGTTGCAAAATTGTTGGAGCTTCTAACCCCAAATGAAGATGACCGCTTCAGCTTGTTCAGCTCATCGCCTTGAATGCCCCAATCCAACTTTCCATCAGGGGAGCTCCAATCTGACAGATTAGAGGACATCATGGATACAGGAGTTGCAGCAGCTGTAAGGCCACGACGATTAGTTACAGTTCCGCGATCAATAAAACTCTGGCTCCGCTTGGTGAAGGCAGAAGATCTCGAGTTCATAACAGCTGCTGCCACTGCAGCTGAAGAATCAAAGCCATATGAGGTAGGTCTCCTCACGGGTGAGGATGAGAGATTGGATGTATAACTTGAGCGTAGTTTGTTCATGTTTTGGCGAATCTGAAGTCCATTTGGAGATGTCAACTGCGTTGGAGTAGCACGTAGTTGCATATTCTGTAGAGGAGACAACAGAGAGGGATCAAGAGATCCAAACACATCATCAAGGTTAGTAGGTTTCAAATCTCCAATCCTATCAAAATCTTTGTTCCAACAGGATTGTGAAGAGAGACCAGAAAACTCATCCATCAACCGCTGTTGATGCAACTGGTTAACTTGATTTTCTAGGCCGAGCAATTCCATTTCCATATCCAAATCCCGGGCACATAATGCAGTTTTTAGCCTACTTCCAGGGAGCTGCAATGCAGGTAGAGACAAGTTAAGATTCTTTGGCCACATGCCACTACTTTTGGAAGAGGATGAGGCTGTTGCCATCGGAGACATGGGTGGCGTTGAGACAGTGGGAAGTGGCAAAGATGTCCCGTGAGCTAATGGACTAGAAACCATCATGTCCTCTGCAGTGACTGATGAGGGGCTAGATGATGGCATTGCTGAGCCTGTGGAAGCATATACAGGGCGCAGCTCCTCAGACTTATGTGCAAAGAAACAAACTTTCCGTGAGCATACAGTCTCATCCTTGCAAAGTCTGGTCCGATACTGGGCAGGATGCAGCCATGACTCAAAAACACCATGTGCATAATCACATGCATCACCCTTCTGACATGAACCCTTGCGAAATTCAGGACAAGGGACACAGCTGTAAGGATACTTCCTTGGGTCCCTCCTCCTTGCGTTCTCACCTGGATGCACAAATGGGCACTCGGTCCAATCATGGGAATACGCCCTTGAACAAGGTTTGATCTTGAAAGAGTACATTCTAAACTCGTCAGTACCATATATCCCATTGTTAATGTCAGGTAGGGTTACATCAATAGGATATTCTTTCTTCTCGGTTCCTTCTTTCATCAACTGCGGCATTGTCACCAGTTTCTCTTCGTCATTTTCGCTTAAACTTTCCCCTCTTAGCAGTGACTCTATCAACTTCTTTCTTGAATTGTATGGAGATTTGAATGAAAAGTTAAGAAGATCACCAGGTTTATTTTCATTAGCATCAGTGGAATTAGAATCGGCAGATGCATCCAGCAATAGTTTAACAATCTCAACTGAAGAATTTGCACCACCTGCAACAGCACAGTGAAGGGCAGTCACCTTACTGGAGCCGTAAGCCCTGTTGACATCAACTTTCCCAGTTTGGATGATATACTTCAAAACATTGACACTTCCAAACATTGCAGCAATCATGAGGGGTGTTCTCTCCTGGAAACCCATCTTTCTGGACCCAACTTCTCCACCATACCAAAAGCTTGCCTCATCAACATCCAAACCCTTCTCGTCAACCTCGGTTTTGAAGCCAGTAAGATCATCGGAGGCAGATAATTCGAGCAATACTGAGCAGTTACACATGATACCTTCCTTCCGTTTATAAGATTTGTCTTCCAGGAGAATATTTGAGGGGAAAAACTCACTCCTGGAACCACCACACCTATCCAAGTCCTGACAGGCAAAAACAAACAGATGCCAAATAAGTAGGACGAATAGAAGTCTTGGTAAAAATCACATATATATCTTCTGAGAATGGGAGAACACGAGAAAACGTACTAAACTTATAAGTTTAAAATATTACGCTAACTTGGGAAGAATTGTCAATTTAGTCAAAGATCAACCTCAGAATCAGTATTCTTAAATATCTAAGGTTTAGATCAAACAAACGATCAATGAAGCAAAGGAAAGGTAAAATGAACGGAAGAATTCCGAGTTCCCACGGCTATGACTTCCTCTATTCTCCTCAACTTTCTTAGCATCCAGTCGAACACGAATAATCAATTGAAGTAAAAGCAATAAACATTTGAAATCAGCTTCTAAGCCCAAAAGACTTGGTCCTCCAAAATCACCTCTATTGATTACCAAGAACTCTAGCAGAATTCAACAAGAACGTGGAAAGTGTTGAAGAAAAAGTAAAACGAGAGCAAACCCAAAATCAAAGTTTCATTCTTTAACCAAAACCAAGCATAACCCACCAGGAAAATCCCAAACACGGATAAAGGAAAAGAAAACCAAGCACAGCAACCACCAAACTAAACATAACCTACAAACTTGTACAAATTGAACAACAGAAACATACCTAAGAGACTTGGGAAGAGAGAGATGTTGAATAAAAGGTGATGCCTTTATTTAACTTGGTAAAAGGAAACAGAAGTTTGTGTGGGTTGGAACTTGTAAAGAGAGGGCCAAGTGTGGGGTTTTTATATATGATCTACGAAACAAGAAGCAGCCAGCTTTGAAGATGAAAAGGAAGGTGTGGGGAAAGCAAAGACTTTTCTTCTGTTCCCATCAGTCTTCACTCAGTGTGCTGGGTCAAAGTCAAAACTTCAAA
Source organism: Erythroxylum tenue (assembly GCA_027568955.1). Classification (NCBI taxonomy): domain Eukaryota; kingdom Viridiplantae; phylum Streptophyta; class Magnoliopsida; order Malpighiales; family Erythroxylaceae; genus Erythroxylum; species Erythroxylum tenue. The sequence continues at coordinate 16,861,865 of JAOSBM010000204.1, read as the reverse complement.
TGAGGGGGTCTCTTCCTTGAGGGACTCGTTGATTCTTCTCTCCACCTTCGTCCAAGTCTGGACGAGGATCAAATGAAATGTAAATAAAACTTGAATTGGATTTCTCTTGCGGTCCTTCACGTAACGCTTTACGTGTTTCGAATATTAAAGTGTTGCGAAAGAAAAAGTTTAATAATAAAAAAACTTAAAAAGATCCTCACAATTCTTTTCTATTCGGAAGAAGAGTATACCTCTCAACTTCTTCTTATATAATAGGATCAGAAGCTCGTGGACCAAATTGCAAAGAGCGTTGCCCTTAAGTCCACACTTTACCCATTTCTGTTTCCTTTCAGGCCACTTTGGTGGGTCACAGATATTATAATCTGACTCATTCTTCCACAATGAGTCTTACCCCACAATTTTATATAATTTAGTTCCCTTTCTATTTTATTAAAAACTTTACCAACTGCAAAAGCAAAACGTCCAAAAATCGGACAATTTCTCTCTAAGTCGGCGACAGCAGGTTTGGTACTACGTTGTACATCGAATTGATGATTATAAAGGGCTGGCAATTTCGTTGAGAACTAAGAAACCTGGGGTAGAGTGCATGTTTTTATTCTTGAACCTGATCTGGGTCGCCTAGATTACATCGATGCTTCGCTGTCACCTATTGTTCTTCTCATCGAAGCTACAAATTCACATTCATACACAGCTTTACCTTTACCATATTATATCAAACATACGCCCTTCTTTAGTTTTTACTTTAATATACCGAACAAACAAGTATGAATGAAATGCAACTTTTGCGAATAATATGCCCCAATTCTTCAAACTTCAGAATATGGATTGTCCCCATTATTTTCAAAATGGGATTTTAGACCACGAAAGCGACTTGTGTCACAAAATATGGACAATCGCATAGCAAAATATCACTCATCTTATGGCAAATTTTCTAATTCATGCCCTCCCTTTTATATTTAATTTCAACCTTTTTCATGTTTCATTTTTTTTAAGTTATTAAAACCATACAGAATAGTGCAAGTCATTACATGATTTAAAGAAAACCCCGTAATAAATGTGTGCCAAGTATCGTATCACATTTTATGCCAGGACTTATATTCTTATGGAGCATTAGATTTAGTTCAGCCTGATTCTGTTAAGGCTGGATGTTGCTGTTCGGATCCATTATCTCGGTAGGCTTGACGTGAAAAATACCTGCAAAACAATAAAGATACTCCGGGGGTTGGTTCCCGAAAGGCCCCTCCGACGCTCAAGTTAGTTTTCTGGTGAAGGTAATAGGCAGCTCAAAGTAGAGAGAGGCAGGGTATTAATCTCGTACCTGTATCATGGCAAAAATAGTACCTTATATATGGACTAACTTGCTAGGTTTAGGTCTTTACGTACGTCTTAGTGTTTGCATGGAAGATTGTCACCTACGACTGGGCCGTCGACACCTGGACCTGGGATTGGGCCTTGTATGACCGATCCAACCATAAGCCTCCCCTACTCCTCGAGTCTGATCAAGGAGAAGGGTCAAGGGAGTATTTTACGATTGAACGGCTCGTCTTCATGACATCCCATGCCGAAGCTTGTCAGTCGAAGGTCGATGTCCTATATGCAATAGCTCCTGGTATGATAGAAAATCGATCGGGCTTTTATACCTGGCGCGCGAGAGTTTGGACCCGTGTTGGAGCTGGACGATCGATCAGCTAGGGTTCGAAGTAGGGCGATCGATCGGGCTTCGATGCCTAGTCGTACCACTAGGTTTAATTATTACTTGACGATACGTATCTTTCAAGTGCCATTAAAAATTTGAATCGATGCACCTTTTTAGCTGCTACGCAGCTGTCATGCGCTGTCATACGCTGTCATGTATGTCCTTTCGACTGTCACGCCGCTTCGGGTCTTTAATAACCC
>JAOSBM010000204.1:16801868-16820196 GCA_027568955.1 Erythroxylum tenue | reverse complement strand
CCACCTTGATTTCCTTGCTTGAAAGCTTGCTCAAATGGGCCTCTCCTCTTGCTCCTCTTGCCTCCCTTGATTTTCTTCAACATTAACACAAAAATCCCAATTCAATAAGAATCCCAAAATTGAAAAACCTAAAGAACCCAATGCATGAAATTGATCCTAGAATACTTAAACCCATATATTTTCTAAGCTCTTTACACCAAAACCACTTCAAAAATCCAAAACATTGAAAATCACTTACCTTAAATCTTCACCCAACCAAAGGATTTCTTGGCTCAAATGAAAGCTTGAACCTTCCTCTCTCTTTTCCCTTCTTGAATCAACTTCAAAAATCCTCTTAAACTCCAAGAAAATGGAAAAACCCTAGCTTGTTATTCTTTTTCTCCTCCCTTCTCTCTTCCTACGACACTCTCTCTCCCTCTTCTCTCAATTTTTGTTTTTTTGCTTCTTTAAAATGAAAGACAACTCATTTCTCTTGCCTTTTATACCCTTATTGATGCTAAAATGTCCAAATTATCCTTACTTATTAGCCTTGCAACTTAAATTCTTAAGTGATCTTCCCATACTACCCCTTAGGCAACTTAACACTTTATCTTTAATTCAATTAACTCATGCCACCTAATCTCATATAAATCAACATGCTAATTAGCTCAAACATACATTAATCTAGTAAGACCTCAAACTTAAGCTAATCACGCTTAATCAAATAAATAATAAAATAAAAAAATTTAGGGGCCAACAGGGCAGGCGGGAGAAGCCTATTATTGGGTCAATGTGCATGTGACGGTTCTTGAGGGACTACCACAAACCCACATAACACATAGATTTCAAAATCTTGTAAACTTATTGCCCAAAAAGGCACTTTTCTTAAAAACTTGCTTTTCATATACTTGACGTATATCTTGAAAACCATTCTTGAAAACGTGATTTCATAAACATGCATCTTTTCAAAGAATCATTTATAAAGACTTTTCATCAATCATCACACAATTCATGAAGCAACTATATAGCAGATTTCACAAATCATTCAAAAATAATAGATGCAACACTTATGATGCACTTGAAATCAGGGATTTTTCTTTGATTTAAAGAAAACAGTAGTGGCTTATTGATTTTATTATAAACGTATACCCACCTTGATTTCATTGCTTAAAGACTTGACTTGCTCAAAATGCCTCTTCTCTTGTTCCTCTTGTCTCTCTCTTGATCCCTTCATTCTTTCACTAAATGAAGAGATCTTTAGCTCAAAAGAAAGCTCTTCTCTTTGCAAACAACCTGAGGTATCAAAGGTTCTTTCCTGCTGTATCTTTAATGTGCACTCCGTGAGATGATCTAACTGAAATAGGCCTCTATGACCCCCTTGGTTCTTCACCAAATGAAGAAATCTTTGGCTCAATTGGAAGCTCTTCTCTTCCTCTACCTTTTTCTCTTCTTGAACAACCTCAAAATCTCTCTTGAAGGCTAAGGAAATTAAAACCCTAGCTTGTTTTCTCTTCTTTCTCTCTTTCATTCTTTTTCATGTTTTCTCCCTCTTATCTCTTTTCTCATCCACACATTTTGCTTCTCCAAAATCTTCTCATTCACGTTTTCTCCATCTCTTAAATATAAGTCTAGTAACTTCGTCTTAGATGAACAGTAACTAAGACGATAGAATGAACAGTAGCTTATTGATTTCTCTTTGTGTAATCTTTTTATCCTAAATCTTTCTAGGGTAAAGTTGCTCTTGCAAAAATTTATATAGTTAATCGTATCCCTTTTCTTGTCATTAATAATATTTCCCCTTATGAACATATATATTGTATTTGTCCTAATTGTTGTAATCTTTGAGCTTTGGCTCTACTTTTTTTGTTCATATTCAGACACATGGATACACTAAATCAAAATTTTGTGTTCAATTTTGTGTTTTATTAGGATATGTCATTAAACATAAGGATTATCAATGTTAGGATCCTCTCTCTTAGTGTGATCGTATTTCCTATCACTTCCCTTTTTTGGAAAGATGTTTTCTTCCATATTTGCCTTTAAAGTCACATCATCTCTTATCTTCCTTCTTGATCCTACTATGACTTTATTTCCTGATGACACTTTTATAGGTCCAAATTGCTCAAATGGTTTTGATCCACCTCTATTCGTACTTGATTATATTCCTACTTTAGATCCTCAACCATCTTCTATTGTTCAATCTTCTTATAATCTCCCACTTTGCCATTCTTCTCATATAATTGAACCCAAAGTCACTCGTCATGATTACCATTGTTATTATGCTCTTATTTACCTTATAAGCATTGCACTTATCATAATTCTAGTTCTAATTCTTTACGGTAGAAAGCAATGGAAGAATAATTCAATGCATTTAATTCTACTTATATATGTGATTTGGTTGATTTACCTATGTACAAATCTATAGATGGTTATACATGGGTCTATAAAATTAAGACCAAGGTTGATGGTTCAGTAGAGCAATACAAAATTTGTCTTGTAAATAAAGGTTTCACTTAAAAATACATGATTGATTATAATGAGACTTTTGCTCATATAACCTACATCACTTTTTTTTTGCACTTTCATTGTCATTACTGCTATTAAGCATTGAACCTTATTTTAAATGGATGTTAAGAATGCCTTCTTAAATGGAGATCTTATTGAATAGGTCTATACGCAACCTCCTCTTGGCTATGATCATCCTCCCAATAAAGTCCATATTCTTCAAAAGGCTTTGTGTGAAATTAAATGAACCCTTTGTGCTTGGTTTCCTAAATTTAGTTCCACTATTTATCATTTTAGTTTATAATATAATTCTTATGATCATGCTTTATTCTTTTTAAAAACAAAATGAGATATTATCACGTTATTATTATATATTGATTACATAATGATTACTAGTTGTGATACACATGGTATTCATGATCTCAAGAATTTTCTTAACTGATAATTTGAGATGAAAGATCTTTGTCATTTAATGGTCTTAAGATTACTTTTAATTATATAGGATATTATTTATCTAGAACAATTATGCTATCGATTTTATCTCTCATATAGGTTTTTACTAATGATAAAATTACCAATACTCCTATTTAAGCTAATGCTCATTTTTCTGCTTCTAATGGCTCTCCTCTTCTTGATATTACTTTAAATTGTTAACTTATTGGCAGTATTATTTATCTTATTATTACTCATCTTGACATTGCTTATACTTGGTGATTCACTTATCTCTTGGCACAGTAAGAAGCAAACTATTCTCTCTCAATCTAGTACTAAAGTTAAATGTTAAGCTCTTGCTGATACTACATTTGAACGTCTATGGCTTTGTTTTTTACTTCAAAGTACAAACATTCTATCTCAATTTGCTACTCCTTTGCATTTAGATAATTGAATTACAATGCAAATTGCTCATAACAATGTATTTCATGAACGCATAAAATATATTGAAATCAATTATCACTTTCTGCATCATCAGATTCATCATAATATGGTTGATCATGTTTCTATCTCCTCTTAAAACCAGATTGTTGATATATATTTACCAAAGCTCACTTTGCTCCTCAATATCATGACCTTATTTCCAAACTCAATTTGTCTACTTCTCTATAACTTTAAGTTTAAGGGGGATAATAATAATAATAATATATTTTGTAATCAGTATAAATATATTTATGCACTAATTATAGTCTTCCTTATTTAAGTTTCTTCCTAATTAATTTAATACTTTTGTATATAAATAGGTTCGTCCCCTTCATTGTAATAGATAAAAATACATATATGAAACAATTAATTCTCTATTAGTTTCTCCTAAAAAATCACCATCTTCTATGTTGAGTAATTATGGCCATTCTAACTATTACATATGTTTATATGTTTAGTGCTTCTTTTTCATCATAAATACATATATTTATATGTTTAGCACTCTTTGTTCATCATAAAATCAGTTACCTGCTTTACCATTTGTAGTTTTCTTAATAGAAAAACTTGTATTTAGAGCTAATCCTTTTGTTTATTTAGATGGTCCCTTAGCAGCATGAAAAACTCAAATCTCTGCACAGTGCTTCTTCCCATCAGTATAGAGAAATAAAGTATGCTTACTTGTAGCCTTGGATTGATGAAGACTTTAAAGACATAGATTTGGATGGTAGAATGAGTTGAAAGAAAAAATTTTAATTATGATGCATGTTTTATTCTTTTTCTTTCTTTTTAATTATTTTTGGTATAATTATTTAATAAGCCACATACTTATCAATTTGTAAAAGGCCTTACTTATGTGACAGTTCACGTCAACACCATTAACAATAGAGTTAACAATAAGCTAAATTTTTTGCAATAAATTGAAATTTGAATATTTAATCAATATTTTCAGTGTTCTAGTTAGTATTATAAACTTAAATAAAATATGAGATTTTAAATATAATTTATAAAAATACTGAAAACATTATTTTCTCTACATAAAACACCAAAATAACCAGAAGTAAGTCATTTACTTTATTTAATTTCCTTAATTAAGAATCAAAAGTTAAAGTAACATAAAATTGTATTTATCATTGCTGCGGATATCATACTATCAAATTATGTTTTTAAAAAATCATATATAGAGTTGCTTCATATTACAAAATGACATAAAGATGAAGATAATTATAATAAAGTTATGGTCTATAATCTATTACCTTAGAATTTTAGGTTGAAGTTTGATATCCTTGATTATATATATGATCGCTTAGACTTATTTCAGTTTTTCTCTAAACCTTCTTAAAATCTCTTATTAGTATTAAAACTATGATGATGAAGTATGATGACTAGTGACTTATAGAATGAATTAAACAATTATGAATTTAATCATGAGTTAATGGGAGCTAAATGTCAATTTATGCTCTATAACTAATTGGTTAATTATAGTTTAGTATCATGATTATTTAAAAACATTATTTATCTTATACATATTTAGATGTATATAATAAAGTCCATAAGATAAGTATATATTGCAAATGAAATTATGATGAGAATATAATTATGATATTCATACTGTATTTATGTATTATTCCTGAATTGTTCCTAGTCATTGTTCTGTTGGGACTGGACATTAATAGAGTGTAAAGACTATCACACATTATATTTCTTCCTTATAACCGAAGTAGTCTATCTCATAGACTAAATTACGGAGATACTTAAACAAACATGTCAATGATTTTTAAAGAATAAGTTTACTGAACTAAACTCATATGAGAATTTTATTTGAAATATTACTTGTATGTCTGAAAATTTTCATTTTGATGATTTTATAAATGATCCTTTAACTTGAGATCTTTAAAGTTATCTTATAAAAGAATTGTTATATTTTGATACTACTTATGACCTATTTTAGTCAATAGTAGCTTAATTGGTAGTTATTGATATAGCATGAACTATATGGAGATAATCGAGTAACTAATATAGGATTTAGCACCCTAAAGTGATTTAGGAGATGTTCTGTTGTTCTTGGCAAAGGAGGAATGATACTTTTAAAATAGTTTTCAAATTTCATTAACTGAATTAATTACTAATGATAAAGAACTAATATGATTAAACTCAAAAAGAGTATATATTGATTTCATGCTCTATATCTAATTAACACATTATATGATGAAAAGATTAATTATACAAAAAAATCATATATAAAAAAGTTAAACAAAATTACTTTGACATTCGTAAATAATTGGGTGGTTATAATGCTAGCAGTATGTCAATCTTAATTTATAAATCTAAATTATTTAATTAGAGGATTAAAGATAAATTAAAATATTTTAATTCATCTAATCATAAATATAATTTTAAATAGGTCACACATTAATAAAAAAAGAGTTAAATATATGTCACTTGCAATGATGGAGTAAAGGAAACCGGCTTTAGCTCAATCCGTACTATTTTTGCAATGAAAAAGTAAAATAAGGACGTATGGACATTGCTCAAGACATAAATTAAATTGTTACGTATGCACAAACACCCTCCGTGTGTTCGGAAACAATGAAAGAGAGGAAGGTCGAGTCTCGACTCTCGAGTCACGTATGGCGGCAAGTCTTAAGCGGCATATGATATGGCTATGGGTGGTCAAAAACGCATTTGCTGCTATAACGGAGATGCAGTAACGTGGACGCAAGCAGAAGAAGATCCCAAATAGATAACAGATTCAGTAACATAACAAAATCTTTTTAGCATCTGTGTAAGCCCTTTTGCTGGACATTGGCCTTCTGTTTTAAAGATGATCCCCTTTATTTCAACATACGTTTGGAGAAAGTTCTCTACACTAACCAAGTTCGTTCACAAAGTTTAATTTAATTAGATTTCAAACTAAATTTATATCTAATAAAAGAATTTCAATTTTCAAATTTAAAAAATCTACTCAAATTTCTTGATTTAAACTTGTTTCGAAAATGAAAATTTGATCCAAATTTTAGTTAAAATTAAATTTCAAACTAAACCGGAGATACATGACATCATCAAGGTGCAGAGTTGTGCTGAAGAACATTTCAACTTTTAATGATTTATTTATATATTTTAATTTAATTTAAAACACTATTTAGTGTCAAAAGGAATATACATATAGACATACACACACACACACTTATATAATATAATATAATTTATTAATAAATAATTGAAGTTTGTCTTATTAATTTAATTTTTAAAAATTTATAAAAATAATTTTCTGTAAAATACATTAAATTATTCTTAATAACAATACAAATTGTTAGGGCTAGATTTTAAATGCCAAAATTCTTAAAAGATAATAATTCAACGTAGTTAAATTTTATTTAGTATATATATATATAATTTTCATTGCATTCAAGTCATCAAATCAGCGAGAGAGAAATCAAGAGCCCAAGACCATGGGCTCAGCGACGCCGACTGTGGTTTCCATTCCTCGACATTTTGGAGTCAACATACCTCGAAAATCACTTTAAAAACTATACGCTTTTAAGTTTCCGACCATTTATTGCTAGCATCATCAGCCGTGTCACACGAAAACATCGATCTGCAATCTAAAGAGCATGGCTGAATAGTTTCATCAGTGATATCACTTTGACGTTAGGCATATTAAACAACACTACTACTAAAACAGAACATGATATAAGACATGCCATCTAAGGTGTAAAGTTTCCAGAGTTATATTCAACTAAACAAAGCATGATATAAGACACTCCATCTAAGGGGTAAAGTTTCTAAAACAAAACATGATATAGGACGTGCCATCTAAGGTGTAAAGTTTCCAGAGTTAAATTCAACTAAAGAGTATCTGTTACACATAGACACTATGACACTCAGTGGGGAGAAAAGGGAAAAATGAAAGAAAGAAAATGTGATATCTATGAAGTTATTTTATGAAGACATCAACGTAGTAAAAGAAACGAGGAGGTTAGCACCTTCACAAGCTTTTCACTCAGGCATCACTGTCTAACCTTCTTTGAGCTGCATGAAGGGCATTTGTACTGCTTGATCATTTCTGCCTTTGCTGGTGTTATCTTCACACACTTGCCGTGGTACCAGCGTTCACAAACATCACAGCATATCCAAAACTCATCAGCATTGTAATTCCCTCCACAGCTCCCACAAAGTGTGTCACCGTGTTCATCTTCTTCCTCTGCATAACTTTCATCAAGCAACTTGGAGTTACCTTTCAACTGTCCATCAACTGCTCTCTGCATTGAAAAGGTCAATTCATACTCAAATTTAGTTGAATATAGAAGTAACACAACATAAAACTCATAACTTAATTCAGTTCTTCAATCCATTATGATAAAGAAAAATATCACCTTTGTGTTGTTTCTAGACTTGCTTCCACTATCAACACTAGGTTTGTCTTTAACGGGCTTCCTCCCAGTTACCACTTCAAACAGGGTTGGCAGATCATTTATAAGGCTAAAAAGTCGTTTCCTGTTCAACAAAATGCATAGAACCTTAATATTATATCCACAACGAAGAACAAAAGGCCATGCCACAAGAAGGTTTGACATGCATGCACACGGGCAAACCCAAACAACTATAACACAACCAAACAGATGGCATCTTTTTGTTTATTTCTATTACATGTTCAATGTAGTAAATGGTAAGAAATGGCAGAAGTGACATGCACGCACACTGGCAAACCCAAACAACTATAACACAACCAAACAGATTGCATCATATATATATATTAACTAAATAAAATTTGCATCTATTACATGTTAGATGAAGTAAATGGTAAGAAATGGCAGAAGCATTAATCAAGAAAATATATTTCTTCAATAAATAGTCAAGAACCTACCACGGTCTCCAATATGCCTCTTGATGGAATTCAAATCTTCAGCACATAAATTTTTGGAATGTAGGTCATCAAAAATGAAACAAGAATAGACAAAACAGGGATTGCAGGTGCACAAAGCCTGACCTAAATATCATCTCATTCGATCTAATAATAACCAAGTGAAATATGTTAAACATGAGTACCAAAGATGTTTACATTTAAGATGAGAATAGGACTTCTGATAGCAACTGTCATGATTAGACAAGCTTTTTCAACATTTTTCTACATAAAAGTTGGAGTAAAACAGGAAGATCAGTTGCTATATTTTGGGGTATTAACTGGATAAAGGAAAGCTTGGGAAGTACCGAGGCGGGATGTTAAGTGGAGAACAGCAGTAGTCTATGACTACCTAAGATACATTTCTTCCCATAGCATGATAATGTGATGTTCATGAGATTAAACTTGTATTTTGGAGACTCCTTTAAATTGTTTCAACTTTCACGAGCACACATAAGTTATGCTCTTCAATACATGCTTTCATATTTATCATTATTAAGGGTAATGACACCATCTCATTCAACAAAGAAAAGAATGAGAGATGCAATTAACCACCTTTTGGATGAGCATGGAACATTGGTAACCTGCCTTCAAAGTAAAAGGGCGTTTCTTCCCACGAGATCTAGATGAAAAAATAGTTTCTCAGCCTGTATCCAGATTACTTAAGAAACTTATTAGATGATTTTATGGATCACATGAGCATTCAACCTGGCAAACATTTGAATCATTAAAACAAAAATGTGTTGTAGCAGCACTTGCATTAACCCAAGTTCAATATCGTAAGTCTGTCAAGGAGAAGATTGGGTTGTTTTAGAAACTTAAATTTATCCTTCATTGGTGGTGCCAAGTTGGACACTAACATCTCATAGGCACTTCCTAATCAGTCATACTATGTGCAAGTAAATATTGGAGACATGAAAATACCTTTCATTACGACTCAATTGAGCACCAAAGTAGAATGCCACAGAAAGCAACCAACAGTCACTATGCACTGCTACCAATGAAAGCCAATCTTTGCGCTGCATACCATCTCTTGCAAAATTGATGCCTAATGCCGGTTCAGGGAGTTCTGGTGGCACCTCCTCTGCAGGTAAAGTCACCTCCCATGACTCATTTGGGTGTCCATATAAACATAAATTCTCCTTTTCTGCAAGATCACAAGGAAAGGACATGATGACTGATATATAGTAATGCAATACCTATTAAAGACTTAAGAATCTATGCAAAAAGAAAAGGCAAAAGTCAATCTGAATATCTTTCCTGGCAACTAAAATAAAAAAAAGAGCCAAGAATGCATATTGCAAAGCATATTTATTTCATCTAGGACTATTACCTGTTGAGTCTTTTTCTAAGAGACATAAATCAAGGGGTACCAAAAATATAGTCCAATTGAAAGTATAAATGAATTAAGCAATTAGAATCCTCCAATGAAAACTAAAAGCCATAACAACAGAACTTAACCGGTAAGAAAGAACCGAAACGCAAAACAAGCTCAGCTTTGACTCCATCAATTCCCGAGTTTCTTTAGTCAATAAAAGCGCATCCACATTTATAACGATAAGCGGAACAATTCTTTTGGAATTCATTCTCTGGTTGGTCACATTTTAGATACAGCAACACAAAAACTAACACCAAAAACGAAGAAGAATGCGAGAGACTAACCTGGATCGCATTGCGAGGAAAAAAGATCGACATCTGATTTACCCCCAAGAAAAGCAAAACAATTTAAACAAAAATAAGAAAGCTATAACATGAATATACTAAAAAAAACAGCAAATAAATAAAAGAGAAGCATAATGCATAAAAATTAGGGTTTAGCGGTTACCGGAAGTGAGGGCGCGAACAAGGCCAGAGCGACGAGCGCTATAGTCTTTAAAGATCTCTTCTACGGTGCGAGGGCTTGAAGAGATTGAAGACATTTTACATGCATAAATAAAATCGGCAAGCTAATAATATTCTTTTGTATTTAGTTTTTTTATTTAAATAAATAAAAAATATATATATAAAAATATAAATGGAGAACCTGAGCTGAGACTTGAGAGGAGTATAAAGATATGGATGTAAGATTACGAGGGGTCGTAAATGACTTGGAAGCAGTGTCTATGGAGATATACGAGACTGGGCTTGGGGTGGAATTGGATTTGGATGGATGGAGAGAAAATCAAAGAAATCGAAGAGAGAGAGCACGAAAAGGTTTTGTGTCAGTCAGGGGATCTTTGGAGGTGGAGGGTAATTGTGTAATATTCACACTCTTTTGTTTAATTAATAAGATCCGTGCTACTTGGGCCTGTTTATATACAGCTTTTTTTATGATAAACCAAAATAAAGCTGATTTCAAGTAGTTGATATGATACAAGCTACATAAATATTTTATGTATTGATCATTTATATGATTTATATCACACAAGTTTATAGGAACTATATATTAAACATACATACATTGACTGCCAATCGCCTAAGCTGCAAAAAAAAAAAAAAAACCCACTAAATTATGTGATTACAAGGACTACTACTGCGAGTTCCTAAATGCTACACATTATACATCTAACTACAACCATAACATCTGTTCAAGGCATCAGTTGAAGAAAATTTTTGTGGGCAGGTGACCTCCTCCTAAGTTTTCTTCACAAACACCAAGTTTGACCACGCAGTGAGCACTGAGATTATACTTTCTGCTAACTTCCACAAATGCCCAGTTCAGCACTTGCTCAACCCAATCTTTCACAACTTGATCATTTTCAGATAGATATGCAGCCGCAACTAGTTGCTCCATTACTTTTTGATCCACCTCTAGCAAGCACTCCAACCCTACAGTCTTGTGGAAGTTCCCGTTGATCTCTTTCAGAATTTTCTCTGCAAGCGCATCAAAGTCGAAAGGCCTAAACATCACTGTACTGTCTACTTTCTCAAAGAAACTATGCAACCAAGACTTGGAGCTATCAAGCAAGAAAGCATGTGGATCAGACTCAAAGTCATCGCTGCCTACTTTGTCATTCCCTTCCGCAGGAAGGTTCAAATCTAGATTCCTGGTTGACATTTTGTGTTCCCTTTTCACCATATCTGATAATTCATGGTTTGACAGATTTTGATTCATACCAACCATCTTTCTCTTATTCAGACGAAATGAACCAAAAATGCCTCTGCTTGTCACGGCTGATGTGGGTAAGTTTTGGCCAATTTTGGAACCATCGGCTGGTTCAACTAAAATCTGCATGGACCTGCCCTTGACATTCAGTATCGTTTCCTCAGTGTAGATAAACTTATCCTTCCTAGAAGGAATAATCTTATCATGTGCAAATGAAGAAGTGGTTATGAATATTGCATTATTGATTCCAACTTCTCTTCCATGTGAATCTGAAAATTTCCCAGTCTCAATGGCATGTGACAAGGTAGTACGAGCCTGCATATCAGCTTTATCCAGATTTTCGAGAAAAACGATGGACAGAGGCTTCTTACTCAATTCTCCAGCAACATAATCAACCACAGTCTTGCCCCTGAACATTGCATCATGGTGACCGAACAGTGTGAAAGTTTGGATCGTCCCATCCTCAGGATTCAAATCTGCAGAAATGAAATTGTCCTTGCCTCGGATTATTTGAGCAAGAGCTGTAGCAACTTTCCTTTTGGCACGCCTATCAGGTCCAAGGAAAGTGAACCACAAGTCCCTTCTCAGACTTTCTCCTTGCCATTTCTCATTTTTAGTTCTCCACTTCAAAACAACTTCGCTAATAATACATATTGCTTCTTCTTGCCAGCTAACTTTATCAGTTAGAGTTCTAAAGAGCTTCTTAAGATTAGTGAGTTCAAAATGACATTCAGTAGAAGAGGATGAAGACAATTGAGCAAGATGCCCTGGGACACTTTCATTAACAATGTCAATATTCTCAGCCAAACAGCTTGATATATCCTGCTCAAGATCAATTTCCTTTTGGTGTCCAGTTTTTCCGATCCGTTCATTACCAATGGGAAGCGAGCTTATTCTCAAGTTCAATTCTATTGCCAAGGGACATGTGGATTTAGGAGAAGCTTGACTACCATCAGCCAAGCCCGAATTGGAAAATCTACAAGGAATTCTTAGGCCACTTGGCTCAAGGTCGTCATTTAAATGTTTATCTCCTTGTTTGGACACCAGACTCTCACTCTTAGCCTCAAAGACTACAGGAGAAGGAGCAACATCTTGCTTCCTATTCATTTTCTGCAAGTCACTGGGAATGCACGAACATCTATTTCCAGCTGCAGGTACACCCCTGTCATTGCTGCTAGGAATTTTGGCATAGTCCTTATCATCAACCAGCTGAAAATCCATAATAGTCGGCAAGTGAGAAGGATGAGTGTCTATCTTAGAAGATTGAGAGTGGTGAAGACGCTGACAGATATTATCCCATTTCTTTTGCAGACCTGCGACTATCGTACTCAATACCTCTCCATCATCTCTAGTCTGCACTGAAGAGGCAAAAACTAGTTTTCACTTGAATATGACAAAAACTTTAGTAAATATATCATCTTCAAAACATACGAAGAAATCTTTTACCAATTTTCCCTGACCAGGCAATCAAATTAAATCACTTCCATTTTTTGCTTGAATATGACAAAAACTTTAGTAAATCCATCATCTTCAAAACATACAAAGAAATCTTTTACCAATTTTCCCTGACTAGGCAATCAAATTAAATCACTTCCAGGACATTTTCACAGCCAAGCAACGAAAACAACTCTAAGCATAATGTAGTGTTCGCCTCTGTGTGTGTGAAAGTCAAAACAATATGCACCTTCAGATCAAGTCCTTTGTTTCTGCCAAGTTCGGCCATCTGCAACCAAGTTGATAAGGTTGATTGGTACTGATCTGTTATAGAAGCAGTAAATCCTCCTTTTGATAGGGCAAGCACTTCTTGTTCACACTTCTTATTGCATACATGACAGCGAGGTATGCAATGGCATGAGTTGCTTAATGAGCCATTGATTTCTGAAGGCGTTGAAAAGAAGCCGCCGAATGGGACAAATGATTCCATCAAACTGCCATCATGATAATTTTTACCAATATCACACACAAAGGATTCATTCATATACAAGAGTTTCACCTATATGGTTATGATTAACCATTCGTAGAATAGTAATAAAATTTATGCAACAGTAGAGAGATTGCAGAGAAATGGTTACTAAATTCATAAAGCCTAAAAATGCAGTCAATCTTTTTGATTGATCATCAGCTTGCTAGTGATACTCCAGTGAAATTCGTTCAGAGATTCCAGTTTTTTTTTTTAAGCTAAAAATTAGAAATTTGAAAGACAAATCATATCCAAGCTCCTTTATATTCACAAACAAACAAAAGAAGTCTCCCCGCAAATAAGATGACGGCAGAAGAAGTAAGATAATAGCCATCGTTTACAAATTTAAAAGCCTATAAATAAAAACACTCATAGTCATGCTTGTACGTCTTATGAAAAAAAAAACATAAGAAGAAACAATATTGTTTTAAGAAACGCTATAAGGCGAATGTACCTGGACTTTGGAAATGACTCAGCCGTGGAAGTCCCGGTAGAGGTGATAGGCAAAAGCTGCAAATCCCATTCTTTTTCAACAGAAGGAAATATACCAACAAACTTGACGTAAGTCTCATTATTTCCAGCTGCACCAATCAACCACAGCTTCCCATCATGTAGCTGCAACAACGTTGTCAATTCTCCAACAACATAAGTCACGGTCTCATCGCTGTGATCAATAAATGCCTTCAAGTCCCCGAATTTCACCACCAACCCAGATCCCAAATTCTGCTCCACTAATTGACCCACCTCCCGAAATCTCAAATCCAAACACCTTTTGTCTGAGCCTCCGCTGATAAACTTAGCGATATCATTTTCAATGCAGATCAAGCTCAACCCACATAGCTGTACAGGTAAAATATTCTGTTTTCTCTTTTGCAACAGTTCACTGAAACTTGCTAGTGCATCGTAAGCACATGAGCCAACAAGTAACGGATTCTTCCCTCTGTTTCTTGACATAACTTCGCCAATCCTCTTGCAGTTTTCGTCTCCGTTGGTAAAATCAGTGAAACCCTGAAATGGAAAGTTAAAACCCCTTCCACCCGAACCCAGACCCGAATCCAAATTCTCTCTCAAGTTATGAAGAAACAGAGGCCGGCCCTTATAGCGGGAGAATTTGAAAACCTGGTGGAGGGGACGGATTATAGCGAGCTTGATTTCGGAGCTCCGAAAACCCGCTTCCCCGAAGACTCGACTCACAAGCGGGTCGTCGAGGATCGAGAGGATCAGATTTCGGAGCTCCACTTTGACACAGGATATGGAGGACGACGACTGTTGCTGTGATATTTGTTGATAAAAATGATAATTCTCCGGTTGTCTTCTCTGGTTCGCTTGGGACCGCTTTATCGCGGCCATGAAGGAGTTAGACACAGGCGGTTCGTCGCTGAGTTGACCCGAGGGAACTCTGTCGAGTGAGACGCTGAGGCAGAGCTCAAGAGCCTTGAATTGGAGACGCGGAGAGTACGCCGAGTTACGAGAACGCACGCAAGCGTCGCGTAGAGAGGAGGATGGCAGCGCAAGGAGGGCCGACACGGCATGAAGCGATGTCGTTTGCCCATGACCTCTACGGCGAGCGACGTTCACAGCCTCGTCTAGCGCGTGGGCAGCGTCTGGCATCAAGTATTGTCTGGCGGTAGTTACCGACGTAGGCATCGCCGTTAAAAGACACCAGGAATTAGTTTTCTTTTTTAAGAGGAACAAAAAGTTATGTTATGTCCGTTATCAGTTTTGTTCGGTTTTTCGCTTTAGTTTATTGAACACCAACCGATTAAACAAAAGCAAAAAACACAGAGAGTAGAATAAAATATAAGGAGAGAGAGAGAGAGGGAGGGAGAGGTTTGTTTAATAAGATGGTGTAAGCTGACGGTGGTGGAGGTAGAAGTGGGAACATAGAAAAGGTAGGTCCTATTAAAAGGCTGGAACTTGAAAGACTTAACAGTATGTATGAAAATAGATTCTATACACGTACAAAGATTTTATGTGTATTGCAAGTTACATAGTTAAGAGAGACAGTGAGAGAGAGAGGGTGCGTCTGTCCACTGGCCCAACAAACACAACAGTCAGCGTCATCTTTGTAGTGAAAGCCATAATAATATATGACATAAATTGTTAAGGAAGGAACCAATGAGCTTTGCAAACGAGTTGACTCGTAAGACTAACTCAGTAGCAGCAGTTCCTTACTCCGTTGTGCTTTTTCAGGTAACTATAGAAATATAAATGTTATTGTGTGTTGTGTAGTGCGGTTACAGTTAGGCGTGTCAAGACAGCGGAGTTATGAGAGAGAACGGTCATGGTGATGCTGGGTAGGCTTCAAATTGTAAAGGTTGAAAGTGACACGAAGAGAATAAACCCCACACCCTCCGCCCCACACATAACGTTCATCATGCCTGTCACATTCAAGAAGGCTTCTTTTGCTGTCCAATTTCTCCGAGAACTATTGAGCATGCATTGTTGGAATGGAGAAGACGAGCGTGTATTTGTGTGTAGTGTGTGGTCATGTGTGGGGTGTGGTGTACGTGTGGGCGTGAGAAATTGTTAAAAGATGTTGGATTTGACGTTTGGTTTTGTTCCTTACCTTCTTTCACTCACTTTTTTGCGGACCCTTGACATTGCCTTTTTTCTATACGTACCATATTTACTAATCGCCTCTTCTCTCACTTTCGACCTTTCCGTTGTCCGCGTGTCAACAACTCGTTTTTTACTCGCATTAAATTTATTTTATGGACAATATAAAGAGCTTTTAGTTATTTAACCTCGTATAATTTATAACAAGAATTATTGATTAACTTTTTTAATCTATGTTAAGTTTCATATTTTAATATATGAATGTGTCTACAACTACCTCACATTTTTATATTTTTTTCACTCTCTTTTTCTTTGTTTCTCTCTTTTTCTTATTTATCTACCTAACAACTTATATTTATCAACCAATATTATTAGATAATTAAAATATATATATTAAAATAGTGATTGTAACTAAAAATATTGTATTTAAATGACTACAAATTACATTGAAACCTTTATTTACACCTAAAATTTTATAATTGATGATGATGGAAAATTGTATACAAAAAAATTTATTTGTGAATGAAAAATTATATTTGAATTGCATCAAAATTTCTAAAAGGTTATAGTTAAATAAATAGAAATTATTTCAACATAACTAAAAAAAATCACATATAGATAACTGAAAGTTACATTAAAACAATTGAGAAGTTATGTTTAGATTAATGAAATTTATATTAAAATAGTAAAAATTGCATTTGAATCATTGCAACAACAACAACAAATAAATAAATATGTGGGAATAAAAATATAAAAATAATACAATAAATATATAACAAGGTAAAGAATGAAATAAAACGAGTAAATAAATTAAGAAATATTGTTAAATTTTAATCTATTATTAAAAGAAAATATGCAAGGAATTTAGGTAGAGAAGAGCAGGGAAAGAAAGGGAAAAGTTTTAAGGAGTGTAAGGACGGAGTGTGTCCGTCCATTTAGGTGTTAGATAGACATGTTGAATGAAAGAAGAATCAATAGGGTAGGGATGGTAATTGGTAAAGGTGGCATTGTCGTTGTCACATATGTGTATAATGTTGGCCTCTCGACAGCCGAGGAGGAGGAGCCCAACATTCTTGGTTCCCAAAACCAGAAATAAATTATAAAACAAATATTTTGCTAGAAAGTTGTGGAAAGGAAATTTTTGATAGGGAAAGGGGCCGGGGGAAGAAAAAGAAAAGAAAGAATCTGAATACGGAAGCTTTGGAATCATTTTCCTCACCCGACCCATTGGGTCAAACCGCACTCCACCAGATCTTTTTATAATCATCAAGCGTTTGATGCAGACCAATAGTTTTTTATTTTATATGCTCAGTTGAACGGGGACAAATTAATCACTTGGCCTCCCGTTATTTAATTTCATAATTAATCATTTAAAAATTATTACTGGTTCAGCCTGATTCTGTCGAGACTGGAGGTTGCTGCTTGGATCTATTGTCTCGGTAGGCTTGAACTCGAGAATACCTGCAAAATAACAAGGCATGCCGAGAGTTGATCGCCGGCAGGCCCCTCCGACTCTCAAGTTAGGTTTTTGGAGAAGGAATTGGGCAGCTAAAAACAGAGAAAAAAGGTATATGAGTTTTCGTACCTCTATTATGACGAAATAATACCTTATATAAGGGACGATTGCTAGATTTAGGGTTTTTACATAGGTCTTTATGCATGCATGGGGGTTGTTTCCTACAACTGGGCTTATGGCGATTGAACCTGGGTCTGGGCTTGACAATGCCGACCTAACCATAAGCCCCCCTACTCCTCAAGTCTGATCGTAGAGAAGGGTCGGAGGAGTAGAAGATTGAGCTGCTTATCTATCTGCCAGCCCAGGGCAGGTTCGTTCAACCGATCGTAGTGATTGAGTTGCTCAATCGGTTATGGTGAAAAGGCCGACCGATCGATCGTAAAGAAAGGGAGGATCGAGCGGTTTTAGCGGTAGAATCGACCGATCGATCGTGAATACCTTAATCAAAGCACCATGTTTAATCGTAACTTGCGACACACATTCATTGAGAATTTGTTTGAAACGAAGCATCTTTTTGGCCAGCTGTTATTAACCGTCTCGTAGCTGTCTGGCATGCCTTTTCAACTGTCGAGGCGCTTCGAGTTTCTGACAGTCCTAACATTTACGTCCTTTCGACTGCCACGCCGCCTTTGGTTTTCTGGTCACCCTAACGGTCCCCACAGTTAAGATCGTGCCACGCTTTCCCCTTCGGCTAGGATTTGTCCACGTGCCCAACGTTGATTGGTGCGCTTGTCTAACTTTTTGCTATAAATGTCCAGAATCAACGCCTGCTTCCTGCATATTCGATTCTTTAATCTCTGCTTTCTCTACTTTATCTGCTTGCTTGCAGTCACCGGAGCTATTTTTTTCTTCCGTCTGCCTTTGCGTTTCTTTTTCTTCTTTTGTCTTGTAGGTTTGCTTTTCGATAAC
>JAOSBM010000204.1:16763283-16774009 GCA_027568955.1 Erythroxylum tenue | reverse complement strand
GCTTCGTCTGCTTTTGTACTAAGCTTCCGTCTGTTTTTCGCTTCGTCTGCTTTTGTACTAAGCTTCCGTCTATTTTTTTGCTTCGTCTGCTTTTGTACTAAGCTTCCGTCTGTTTTTCCGCTTCGTCTATCTTTCGTCTGCTTTTCTATTTGCATAGCTTCCGTTTGCTTTTCTATTTGCATAGCTTCCGTCTGCTTTTCTATTTGTATAGCTTCCGTCTGCTTTTCATTTAACTTCTTGTTTGTTCATCATCAAATTTTATTTAATACGTAAAGTCACTTTTGACTTAACAATACTGGCTCAAGAGATTGAGGTTACTAGTAATTTAAGTTATGTGGAAGAGACAATCAAGATAGTGGGTTATAAGACAAAGTAGTTGAGAAACTGAGTAATTCCATTGGTGAAAGTCCTTTGGAGAAATCACTCGACTAAGGAAGCAACTTGGAAAATGGAGGATCATATGAGGAAACAATATCCCCTCTTGTTCAAATAATCAGGTAAGAATTTTGAAGATGAAAATTTTTTAGGAGGGGAGAATTGTAACATCCCATTACCCATGTTAAGGCTAAAATAGTGTATATGAGAAATTACTGAGAAATTAGAAAGTGCATTTCATGCTTATCAGCATACACATACACGTGAATATTGAGTTTTGCACATTAAAATGAATGTACATGCATTCATTGACATTTTTTGGGTATAATTGATTTATAAATGTGAATTGTGGATTTTATTTGTCTTGAAATTAAATCGGAGTGTAGTAAAATCAATTTAGCAATTTTCGGTGATATTTAGGATATTTTGGCAATTTGGGGTACTTTAGATTAGGAAAAATGTTGAAAATAAGAGATCAATAGATGTGTGACACTTGGAAACATATATATATGACAAATAACTTACATGCATTGGTGACATATGGCCATGTATCTTGAATACACGTAGTCATGTTCTTGGTATGGAAGAAATATTTGCAACTCATTTGTTCTTCACCACTGAAAACACCATCACCAAAATCTCTTCTTGTTTATTTGTGCATCCATCACCGAGACAACTAGTTGTTTATGTTTGAGTATTGGCTTTTGATTATTATTTCAAAGCAAGCACTTCATTCCATATCAACTGCTAGGATTTAGCTTAACCAAGTAACTTATGTTTTGAGCTTTATAGTATCGTGAATGGCTTTTTGATGATGTTTGAGTGTTTGTAAATGGATACATGCTTGAGTGGTGTGGGAAGAAGTAATCTCGGTGACAATTAGAGAAATGGGAAGTTTGAGCAAAAAATGCAAAAGATATAGAAAATTAAAAAATGCAAAAAGTATGAAATATGTGTGAGTGATGATCGATTTTTGAAGTTTAATGTTTAATCTTGGATTTTGAATTGTTTGTATTGAGATGAACTGAAATGGAAGTAGAAAAGATGATTTATGCATAAGATGTGTTAGCTGTAAAAGGTAGGAGTGAGAAATCTAGAAAAAAAATGAAAGGAGAAAAGAAAACCTGTGTTTTGTGAATCTGAAGAAGAAAAGAGGGATTGCATGATTGTGACATTGAAGGCATAGTTAACAGTCAAACATGCTTTATTCTTTTTACTATAACTTCTTCTTCCGACCTCCAAATGACATGGGATTTGAACCAACAAACTCATAACACATTGTTCTTTATCTCAGACAAAATTTATAGCCATCTGAATTAATTATAAGTGATTGATTGATGAGTTTAGGATGAAAATGTTGAGGTGTGCTGGAATTTGATAACTGGAATATTTTTACTGAACATGCTTCAGTATTTTGGCTATATTTTGATCTGTAGATTTCCAAATGAGATGATTCTTGATTTAAATTGAACTAGAGACATTTGGATATAATTTTTAAGAGAAATTGAATTTGAATTATGTCCTTAAGGGTCTTGTAATATAGCTTGAAATTAAGTCTTGGCTTAGGCTGTAGCTCTACCCATGATAGAAATTATGTCCTGTTGTTATCGAATAAACTGTATTGATGTAGGCTGAATCAGACAAAGTTGTCTTCAAAAAAGTTGTAGATTATTCTATTAGATTTCAATTGGTATAAAGTTTTCAATTTTTAGATATTGGAATTGAGAGATATGAGTTGTACAACTTTAAGTGCATAATCATGCACTAGCCAAAATTTCAAATGTACTCAGTCTATAATATTTTGAGCATAACTCATAGAATAATGAACCAAATTGTATGATCTTGGTGTCATTAGAAAATTAAGACATAGGATTAAAATTTTCTAGTAGGAAGTGTTACCAAGTTACTCCATTTTTCTTGTCAAAATGATCATGTAAAGTGGACCCGAAAGTCTGTTTTTAGAAAACAAAATCTGTAATGATCAATTGGGTTATGAAATTAGTTTCAAATTATTTTATTGTGGTCCAAACCCTTAGTACAAATTAAATTATGTGAGTTTTGATATATGAATAATATTGTGAGAAGAATAATGATCCCTAGATTGTTATTGAATTGCATTGTACATATTTCATATACATAGATGTTCATAAATAAATACTTATACAATTGTGCAAAATTGTGATATATGTAAATGTGTTTTGAATGATATAGAGGAGCATTTAGAGCGCCATCATCCAGACATTGTTGGGACTTCGAGGCAATAGATTTCTGGAGCAATTTGTGAGTAACCTATACGGTCTCACTTAATTATGTGTTTGTTTTGAATTATGTTCTGAATGTGGAATTGATTGTACTGATTCCAGACAATGAAGGTCCGAATTTTTGATTCATGAATGGGATAATTGAAGTGCGCCTTAAATGTGAATTTGAACTGAATATGTGTTTACTCAATATGATTGTTGAATGCCAGACCCAGATCCGATGATAATTTGTGATTTAAATTGTGAATGATTGATTGAAAATGAGTGATGCATTCCATTACATATATGCATAATCAGATAATGAGAGTTGTGATATGAATAGCCAACAAAAATGAGATTTAAGCTCAGATTGTGATTAAGAGCCAAAGGCTCCTTCTATTTATTGAGTCATGTATCCCCAACGGATAAGGGACAACATCAATGAGTCCAGTATCCACAATGGATACGGGACAATCTTAATGAGCCCAGTATCCACAATAGATACGGGACAATTTAGGCACTCAGTCACAACAACGTAAAAATTGAAAGTGAGTCTCACAAGTATTTGCATATATATTATATACATGTGTTTGAATGATTGAAATGTAATGTGGTAATGTATTTGAATAAAAATAGAATATGTAATGCTATATGATAAATGAAAAGATGTAAATTATGTTTTTACATGTGTTGATATATGATATGAATTTAGTGAACCATCGAGGATGGTCACATCACTGAGTTCGTAAAACTCATCAAAATTACAACGTTGATATTTCAGGATTGAAAGAGGACATTAGCGATAGTGAGACTCTACAAGAAGAATAATTTTTGTACTTTTGAATGGAAGAAATGGCTCAAAGGTCGGTTAGCTAAGTCTGAAGGATTTAGTTAGAAATTTTGTAAAATTCCTCATTTATATAGCATGCTATGTACTTATTTTTGACATTGTACATATTTCGAAAATATTGTAAAGCTACAATGTATATTCGGTTTTTATGGAATGAAATGAGGAATTTGGTTTTTAAATTTTGGTGATATATATGTATTTATGATGATGCCATGATTAAGTTAGTGATGTGATTGCTTTAACATGCCATTATTATAGGTTACGTACTAGAATGTCCACAGGGTATTCCGATATGTACTCTATGGTAGTGGGATGTTACAATAACAAATTGGCATTGAAACCTAAATTCATTATCTTCTAGTATAATTCTGGAAACCTCCAATCAAGTATTAGCCCTAATATGCTAAGATGCAACTCACTTATCACCTAAAACATTTGTCTTAACTCTTTCTTCATCATAACAAAACACTGAAGTAATAAAAAAATTTGTTGCAAATCTTATCACAACAATACGACACAAATTCCTACTATTGGTAAATTCCTTTCTCATTAAATTTAACACTCGTGCACGATTATAGATGAACTTGGTTACCTTTTTAGCTTTCTGTATAGACTCATCAATAATAAGAAAATACCTAGGATCCCCTGTATTCTCCAACATTAGGTCAATGTAATGTTAAGCACAATAAGTCAAAAAAACATTATACTTATTATGTAACCTTCTTCCTGTCACTTTATAAGTGGAATCATTGTCAATAATGTACTAAACAATGTTTTCTAGCCCTACTTCATTCACAACTTCATCGAGTATCTCAAATAAAGTATCAGCATTTGTAATAAGGCCATATGCATCAATAGACTTTAAAAACATTAAGTCATTTGCAGAATAAACCAAAAAAATTATAGTAGGCTCATGTCTCCTATTTATCCAACCATCACACATGATTGAACGACCATAAGTAGTTTAATCCACCCTTCTTTCTCCTAAATAACTTTTAATTTCGGAAACTAAACAACTCAGAATTTTACCTCTGTAATCCTCAATTGAAGGATCTTTGTATCCCAAACCGTAAAAGGCTATAGCATCCACCATAGGCTGATAATAGTAAGATTGGGAAGCAGTGAATGCTATACCTATATCATACCACCATCTAACCATTGCCATATCTACATTGTGATCCACATCTCTTGATTGCATGGCACTACAAATTGAAGGTTGGGCTTCATGAGTTGTTCGTGGTGCAAAAAAATTAGTCGTCTTTGGCATCTACCTTCTTCTTTTCCTAACATTAGTTCCAGGTGTAACATTCACTTCTTGCTGGGCTTGGGATGGAACACTACCACTACCACTACCACCTTCAACATTTCCACTATCGTCACGAAAACCAGCAAACGAACTTCTCCTACCAATTTTGAACATTTTCAATTCAACCACTACAAACTATACATTTCAATTCAACCATTGCAACAATTTCATCTCCAATAATTTCCAACAATTACAATTTCAATTCAAACATCACAAAATATACATAAACAAATTCCATTTCCAAATTCCAACAATTTCTAACAATTTCATTTTTAACAATTTAATTCAACCATTACAAAACATACATAAAAATTTCCATTTCCAATAATTTCCAACATTTTTGAACAATTTCAATTCAAAGTTTCAGACATCACAAAACATACATAAACAATTTCCTTTTCCAAAAATTTCTATTTCCAATAATTTCCAACAATTTCATTTTTGACATATTCTAATAATTTCAATTCAACAATTACAAAACATACATAAACAATTTCCATTTCCAATAATTTCCAACACTTTCATTTCTAACAATTTCAATTCAACCATTGCAAATCATACATAAATAATTTCCATTTCCAATAATTTCGAACAATTTCATTTATAACATTTTCCAACAATTTCAATTCAATCATTACAAAACATATATAAACAATTTCCATTTCAAATAACTTTCAGCAATTCCATTTCTAACAATTTTGAACAATTTCAATTCAATGTTTCAAGCATCTAAAAAAAACATAAACAATTTCCACGTCCAAATTTTCAACAATTTCATTTCCAACAATCAACAATTTCAACCATCATAAATTCACAATTCACAATTCATAATTCACAAAATATGAAATATACATAAACAATTTCCATTTATAACAATTTCTAACAATTTCCATTTCTAAATTCCAACAATTTCTAACAATTTCATTCTAATATTTTTCAACAATTTCAATTCAACCATTACAAAACATACATAAACAATTTTTGTTTCCAATAATTTCTAACAATTTTCATCACAAAACATACATAAACATCCAAATACAATGCAAATGTTTTTCAAATTTCATAGCAAAAAACACACCCAAAAAACCAGAAATCCAATTAAATGTCAAATGAGGTCAGGTTTGGATCTAAATCTATTTCAGATCTGGCAATTCTAGAGTGATTGCATGAATGTGACTAGTGTAGTTGTGGGCTAGTGGCGTCGAGTTGTTGTCGTGGTGCGATGGTGGTCGGTAGACAGCTAGAGAGGGACTAGTGGCAATAGTGAAGAAGAGAGTGTGAGAGTGTGAGAGAGAAGAAAAACAAAGGAGAAGCAGCAGAGAGAACATTGGGCGGGGGGAGGGAAGCGTTTTTAAAAAATCTGACCTTTTGTAAATGAGTCCCTACATTGTTTAAAATTTCTAATATCATCCGGTATACGTCCAATATTATGAATACTGTCGGTACCTGCTAGAATCAAGCAAAACAAGGTAGTACAGGATGGTACCAATATCCAGTACAAAAACACCTCTTTTTGCACCATTTTTTGGTCGGTACCGACCAGTACAGAATGAAATTTGTAACTATGCTTTAAACAACTCATTGACAAAATCTTGACCAAAATAAACAGTTGGAGAAATAAAGAATTATCTTTAGCTAGGAGAGCCCAATTAATCAAATATGTCATCTCATCCATAAATGTTTATTGGGCCTATCAACTGGTATTTCTCATAATCATCACAAAGGCAATTGACAAAATCTTCAAAAATTACTTGTGGCTAGGTAGTAAGCTTGAGACCACAAAGAACAAGATCAAATAGGTTTTTGTATGTCAAGATAGGAAGCATGGAGGCTTGAGAATTCCTTACACCATAACAATAAATCAAGAATTACCTAAAAAAAGTTTTGGAGATAATCAAAGAAAGACAATCAATGTGGGTAAAGTGGGTTTATGAATATTATATCAAGGACAATTGCTTGTGGAACTTCGAAATTCCTTAAATTACATCACCTATAAAATTAATCACAAAAATAGGAACAAAATAAGAGTTATGTATTTCAACTAGGTTGGAAATGGAGAACTTACTAATTTTTGGCATGATAACTGGACTTCTTATAGACCACTCATCCAGGTCAGTGGCCTTGATCCTTTAAAAAACTTAATTTAGCCAGGTGCAAGTATAGTTCATGTAATATCAACCATCATATTCAGCTCAATTAACATCCCATCATCTAGTGCCTTCATCTTTTTAATAAATCACACACTAAGTCATTATAAAGACAAAGTCACTTGGAAGCCTCAGGTAAGGATTCAAATACCTCATGTAAACTACTTTACACTGAGATAAATTGTAACAGCCCAGACCACCCGCTCACAGATATTGTTCTCTTTGAGCCCATCCCGCACGTTTTTGTTTTTCCACAGGACTTCCCAAGAGGTCACCCATCCTGGTACTGCTCTGGCTCTAGTATGTTTAACTTCGGAGTTCTGATGGGATTCGAGACGTTAGGGTGTGGAAAACGCGTCTATAAGGGAGAGGTATCCACACCCTTATAAGTCGTGCTTCGTTCTCCTCCCCAACCGATGTGGGATCTCATAATCCACCCCCTAGGAGGCCCAGCGTCCTCGCTGGCACAACGGTCCGGGTACTGGCTCTGATACAATTGTAATAGCCCAGACCAACCCGCTCACAGATATTGTCCGCTTTGGGCCCAGCCTGCACGGTTTTGTTTTTCCACAGTACTTCCCAGGAGGTCACCCATCTTGGTACTGCTCTGGCCCTAGCACGTTTAAATTCAGAGTTGTGATGGGATCTGGTGCGTTAGGGCATAGAAAAAGCGTCTGTAAGGGAGAGGTATCCACACCCTTATAAGGCGTGCTTCGTTCTCCTTCCCAACCGATGTGGGATATCACAAGTATAAGGATGTGGATACCTCTCCCTTACAGACGCGTGCTCCCGAGCAAGTGTGAGGGAGGAACAAAACCGTGCGGGCTGGGCCCAAAGCGGACAATATCTGTGAGCGGGTGGTCTGGGTTGTTACAATGGTATCAGAGCCAGTATCCGGGTCGTTGTGCCAGCGAGGACACTGGGCCTCCTAGGGGGTGGATTGTGAGATCCCACATCGGTTGGGGAGGAGAACGAAGCACACCTTATAAGGGTGTGGATACCTCTCCCTTACAGACGCATTCTCCCGAGCGAGTGTGCGGGAGGAACAAAACCGTGCAGGCTGGGCCCAAAGCTGACAATATCTGTGAGCGGGTGATCTGGGCTGTTACATAAATCCTTAAATCAACTGGCACAAAATAATTTGGTGTAAAAACAATTGTCTTTGGGTGGCCAACAAAATGTGAAAAGCTAACTTTAAATAGACTAAGAAAGTACTTATGCATGCCAAATTGGTCTGTCATGTGCACAATAGATTTAGACGTTAAGTCAAGAAGACTTCACTTCTATTAATTTTGATGACAATCAAATAATAATAATCTTAGAAATGTATGAACTGTTTTGACAAGTCTGTTATGTGTGCAGAAAAATGAAAGTAACATTTAGTCATCCCAGATGATACGTCAGCAATAGATGATACATGTCATCACAGACGATACGTCAGCCACAGACGATACACGATACCAAACAAAGCACAACATCAGACGAAGTGCAACACCAGATAAAGCGCAACACTAGACGAAGCGCAATATAAGACACAACGTGATAACAGAAGAAGTATTATCCTAGACGATACAAAAGGAAGATATTCTAGAATGTTAGTCAGTTAGTTGGAGTTAGTTACAGGACTCAACTAATAACGATTTCTAGAAGATTCAAGAAGCAATTTCTCAAGGAAGACAGTTGGAGACTTAGGCTATAAATATTAGTTCTAGTCAAAGACTAAATAACGCTTTTACAAGAGAAAAATTTGATTGTACAATACTTAGAGAAATTCTGTATTCAAAGTGCAAAAGAAAGAGAGCAAATACTACTGTAACGTGAAGCTCAAAAATATCTTTCCTGGAGAGAGAAAGAAAGGCTAGAGCTTGGAGAGGCTAAGGTAGCAGATAAAGAATACTTTGTGAAAGAGACCTGAAGAGGCTCTGGAAGCGTAGAAAGAATACTTGTAAAGTTGAAGAGTTTAGTAAAATCTCAGACAAACTCTGAGGACTAGACGTAGCCCAAGGTTTGGGGTAAACCAGAATAAAATCGCGGCGTCTATTCTCCAACCTTTATCTTTTAATTTTCTTGTTGTTAGATGAGTAGATAATATTACGTGCGATTGCATTACTTATTAACTTTAGTAAAGTGTTTTTTTGATCATTTAAATTTTGTAAAGAAATTCAAGAAATCTCAAAAGATTAATATTTTCGAAAAAAATTACACAATTCAACCCCCCTTCTTGTGTATTCGATATACTTTACATGATTTCTATATTAACAAGTTATTTACCTCATTAGAATCCCACAATCATCTATTATTTCAATGTAATTTCTTTAATAAGATATAAAAGTTCATAATGACATTATGATGAGGGGAGAATTCCCCAGCAAGATGGAATGATATAGTAGATTAGAATGGGAAGCTTGCAAACATCCCTGATATATATATATATATATATATATATAGGGGAGGAATAATAATCATAGATATTGTACCGGCTAAGTTCATGAGTTGGAGATAAGCAGACTCGAACCGTTGACATCCGCCACAGGGTAAAAATTCCACTTTTTATAGGCCCAAAAATTCTTTCACAAAATAATCCATCTTTTTTAGGTTTATTGGTTTTGTAATGAAAAGTATAGGGTTTTGTCACCTCTCCAACAATCTCTCTATTAGGTAGGATTTTCTTCATATTCGGGATTGGGATCATCCCTGTAATAATAATAAGCGGATGAACTTGAACGGCTTGAATAAAAAAAACATTTATACTTATGTTATATTATACTTAATCTTTTAGTTATAGATTCTACTTATTTCATTTTTCATTTTTATAGTTTTATATTTCTAATTTTTATTCATAGTAGCCTCATTAGACCGTACATCTTTCATGGTATATCGAGATAATAGGTAAGAGCATAAACTGAAACATTCTGGGTCTCAAAAGGGGCGTGGAAACACATAAGAACTCTTGAATGGAAATGGAAAATAGGTTCACGCAGGAATAGACGTATGGGTTCACATAAGAATCCACGTAAAGTACCAAAAGGAGTTTTTTATGTTCAAGCAAGCTTCAACAATACTATTGTGACTGTTACCGAAAACATAAATTAAAAAAAATTATGCAACATACATATCAGTATTTGTGGGTTATACCTTTTGTTACACTTCCAGCATATATATATAAATTCTCGATATGAGACAAAAACACTAATAGATTTCACTCTCCTTGAACTGGAAAAAAAATGGAGAACCATTCTAACCACCACCATCAACACCACTTGGATTTGAATAACACCAGTAGCCGCACCACTATACCGTACACCGTACACCCCAAATGAATCACCAGCAGCCGCACCACCGTACCGTACACCGTACACCGCAGATGAACCACCGTACACCGTACACCGTACACCCCAGATGGTATCAGAGCCTAGACTTTTACTGTTTGACGATATATTTATTATCTTTAAGTTATTATGTTTATGTTATTATCTTTGAGTTGTGTTCTTATATAACTGCTTGTATAATAGTAAGAAATGAATAAAGAGTTTAAGATACTTGTGGAAGAAGATAATTCTTTAAAAATAGATAACGAGATAATAGAACTACAAAAAACCAAAATGTATTATGGGCAAAGGATTTTACAATATTGTGAACAGATGACTTTAGATTTAGAATCTTTGATAAATCAAAAAATAAGTAAATCAAATAAAGAAAAACAAATAAGTATCAAAGAACAAAGTGATACTGATATTATTACAGATCCCTTTAAGATACATTTAGAAAAATTAAGAAATGTCAACCAGTAATAGTTCAGATAGTGAAT
>JAOSBM010000204.1:16662937-16675151 GCA_027568955.1 Erythroxylum tenue | reverse complement strand
TGCAAAATGATTTCTAAAAAAGTTTTGAAATCTACCGTTTCTCCAAATAATGCATGCTTTCCTTTTCCGATCCAACAGTATGTACATAATTTTGGTTCGATAATTGGCATAGAAGGGGACCCCTTTAAAAAGTGAAAGAATTACAACAGCTAAGGATGGCCCCAAAGACCAAAGTAATCAGGTTCATCAAAGGTAATCAATGGGTATGGCTTTATTATAAAAATAGTAACTAAGCAACTACAATGGATTAGATGCCGAGATGCCAGGAGGAGGAGGAGGATACAATTCTATGGACTATTGATAGTTTGAGGACTTTTAACACTAAGGCATGCAAGGGTGTACTACAAAAGGATCAAACCAATAGGGTTAGATGGACAAACCTGGTTTGGGATCCGGACGTCATACTAGCTCATCCCTTTATACTTTGGTTGTGAATGAATATGGGATTACTCACTAAGGATATGTTGAAGTTCCCTATCAACTCACTGAGTTGTGAGTTGTGTGAAGCAGATATTGAAAGCCTAGAACACCTAATAATTGGGTGGAGATTCAGCAAAGAGATATGGGCAAGAATCCAGTAAAAAATAAACATTAGTAGTCCAGCATCAACCTGGGAGGACATTGTTAACTGGCTGATGAGAATCAAAATGGAGAATCTGGCTAGCTACAAGGTTATTAACATCAGCTGGAGCACAATTGTCTATAACATATGGAAGGAAAGGAATGACACAATATTCAGACAAGTAAGCAGAAGTATAGACGAGCTCTCTCAAGAAATTGTACTACAGATCAAGGGTAACTTTGTCAATAGTCATTAGATATAGCATAAACTATATGAATATAATTAAGTGATCAATATAAGATTCATCACCCTAAAGTAATTAAGGAGAATGTTTAATTATTCTCGATCAATATTGATTCGAGAAATCATTGGCTAAGGTAGAATGAATTTTAAAATAGTTTATAAATGCATTAATTGAATCAACTATTAATGGTAGAGAACTAATATGGTTGGAATTAAATATTGTAAATATTAATTCCATGCTCTATATCTAACTGGAATATTGTATGATGAAATGATTGAATTATATAAAAAAATAATGTACAGAAAGGTTAGTAAAAATCACTTTGACATTTCTAAATATTTGGGTAGTCATAATACGTTGCTAGATGTCAATCTTGATTTATAGGTATAAATTATTTAATTTAAAAATTAAAATAAATTTAAAAAATTTTAATTTATCTAATCCTAAATATGATTTAGGGTTATAATTTATATACATTGTTAACATATTTGATATCGTAATGGATCACACTTAAAAATGGGTTGAAGAGAGAAAAATGTTTTAATCAAATTATAAAATTTGAGAAACTTTATGATTAAATATGAAATATTTAATAAATAAGGATCAATATAAAATATTAGATCTTCTTTAGACATAATCAGTATTCAATTAGAATTAATTTTAATCCTAACTAAAGTTTAATTGAAGTTAGAATTTTATTTCAATTAAACTATCAAAATGCCCAAATCTATTATAAATAAGCTTAGACTCCAAGGGAGTTACCACTCATTATCTAACCCTCCCTATAACAATTGTAGAGTTCTCTCAACTCATTTTGTAGATAATGTTAAAGGTTAGGCACTTATGTGGCTAAGGTAGTTAAGATGAGCTGATTTTAGAAACTGTTTGAGAAAAACGACAAAAAAGATCAAGCTTTCAAATAAGGTATGAATTAAGATTCGTGTTTTATTGTGATTTATGTGTTAATCATTTTATACAATTTAAGTGATCTTGGCAATTTTATATTTATTTTACTGCACATAGAATCAAATCTTGCACTGATTTTAATAGTAGTATTAGGGTTGACTTTAATTATATAATTTGATTGTTATTGATCTTGAATTTTGTAATTGGAATTAAAACCCTAATCTTGAAATCAGATTTAGATCTAATTAAACTTTATTTAAATATGAATTAATCATATTATATTAACAAATCCTAGTTCTTAAAAAATTAATTATGTTTGATTAATACTAATAATTCACAATCAATTACAATAAGATTTTAATTTAAGAACCCAAAAATCCTATTTATGAAAACCTGAAAAGTTCAGATTTAAAAGCAATATAAACCTATATTTGTATTGGATTTCTTATTGGGTTGAATCTGGAAGAATTGTTGTGAAACCTTTATTGCTGGCAGTGACTAAATCAACAATTGGTAGTGTTTTTTATTTTGATGTTTTGGGTATTTTGAGTTAGCTGAGCAAACTCAAGATTAACTAAATTTTATACCCACTAAAGATATTATAGTAATCTTTTCAAATAGTAATATTATTATTTTGAATGAAATAGTAGGAGTAACCAAATATATGATTACATTCCAAATTTTATTTAGTAGTCATGACATATAATCAATTACTTGATTTTCTTATAATTATATTTTATTCTGATTGGAATATACCTTTTTTTTTTTGGTATAGTTGATACTAAATTAGTTAACTCAATTTCTTAGACATAGGTTATGTTTGAGAAGAGTTCTCAAAGTCAGATAGAATTTTTTTAATGTCTATTATGCAATTTTACTATGAATCCTTGTTGAGAATTTGGTCACAAAGTTTTAGAGATATGTCAAAATCATATTAATGAAAAAATATAATGATACTTTTAGTTGGCTAATGTCTCATAAACTTTAATGATAACATATAAGATATATGTCAACTTTAGGATAGCAAAATGTTGCATAAGTAGAGCTTAAAGGTATGTCATCTTGCAAAAATTGTTCTACTCAATTTAGACTACTAAAAGCATAAATATGGACCATAATCAAAGGCATTTTTGATAGAATGATAATAGTTACTCATTAGAAGAAATGAATGCATGACTTTTCTTGCCTATACCAAATATGATAGAGATCATATATAGCTAGTTCATGGATATGAGTATTTGATGCTGAATTTAGATTCAAAATTATTAAAATATTTAAGGAATGGAAAGAAATATATTTTTAAGTAAAAATAGTTAATCTAATTTTATGCAAATATTTTGTATGTGTTTGATCAAAGGAGATTTATACTTAACATAAGCGGGAAGAATATAAGGTTAGATAATCAAAACTATCTTTTTATGCTATATTGGTGAAATGACATAATGAGAATATACAGTTACATGCAAAGATATATGTATCATTTTGATTATGAATTGTATAAAATTTATTAAGTCAAAGAATAACTAAATCAACTTTTGGTGAAAGGATGATGATGGTATTGAATTGTTAAATCTTATACATATGAGGTGTTAGATGTGATAAAAACTCATAAAAGTATTATACTTACATTTCATAATGGTACTAATGACTTTATGTGATATAATCATATATATTAAATGAAATATTGATTTAAAATTTTTAAAAGTTCAAATTATTAAAATCTAGGTAGAAATTAAACATTTAGAATGCTTCATCACTTTAATAAGATCAAAGTGATGAAGTTTAATTTTTTTATCTATAGATAATGAGATTTTCTAATGATACCTCTACAACTAAATTCCATAATAGTATGGATTTATGTTAAGAGTAAAATACAATATGAGATATTATATAATGCAATATTTATTTCTTTTATAGATATACCTAGTACTATGACTTACGTTCGATATTTCCAATTAAATCAATTAGCAAGATTTCATATTATATATGAAACACTAAGACTTCAACAGAGCCAAAGTTAATGATTTTAGGGATGTGATGCTTAGTTGAAGCATATATTTTTCCATAAAGTTTATATCTAAATTGGATAATAAAAGATTATAGGATATCCAAAAGGTTGGATATAATCTTACAGACTCATTGAACAAATTGTTTGTTTCAATTTATTTTATAGTTACAGGATAATGGTTCTCAAGATAAGTAATAGCAGTAAGATGAAATTTAAAAAGTTCAAATCTTATAACATTACATGTAGATGGAACTAGTACCTTTATTGATATATTTGAAGTATAGTTGAAAGGCTACGAGACATTAAAGATTCTTTCAAAGAGTTTTTTCTATAATTGATTATGGATTTATCATGTCCATAAAAAGGCTACTGGGAGTATAATTGTCCTTTTCAATAGGAGTATGTAAATGCATATTGCTCATAGAGAGAACGATAATTCATATTTTCAATTATTGAAAATATAATTGTTCAAGAACAACTCTTTTAGGATATGAAAAGGTAATAACGTCATTCTGGGCTTAGACTTATCAAGATAGATTGGAAGTTGTTTACCTATTCAACTCTAAATATGTTGATAATGTACTAAAGGTGTTTAGTATTTGAGATATGTAATCCTTATGAAGTATTAAAGATAACCATTATTCTAAGTATGAGATGATATTTGAGTTCAATATTAAATGGATATTAAATTTAGAAGTAAATCCTAATTACGGTATATTTTACGTGGCAAAATACTATTTTAGGATTGGAAAGGTTCCATTGAAGCTTTAATTGCTAATAAAGCCAAAATAAATTTATCATTTAGGGGAAATGATTGTTTCGATCATAAGTTCTTTAATGAACTTCGTATAGTTCCTTGCATTGTTCAGACATTATTGTAGTGTAAAACATTACAACCTTTAGGCATGTAAGAGGGACTAATGTCTCATCAAAGATCCAAATATATATTTAAGTAGTTTCTTTTAATTATGATATTAATTAAGATGAAAGTTGTCAGATTTAAGCAAGTGATCACTATTGAGAATCTTTTAGAATTCTCTCACTAAACCATTATCCTCGTAGTAGCATAATTGTTATATGGTAATACAGTATAAAATACTTAAATGATTGACTTAGTGTAAGTGAGAAATTGTTAGTTTATACCCTATAACCAATCAGTTGGTTGTAGTTTATGGATGTAATTATTTATAGGCATATTTATCTTAAATATATATATATATATATGATAAAGTTCATGAGATAAATGTATGTTGCAAATGAAACTTGATAAGATTATAATAATGAGATTCTTGTTGTTTCTATATATTATCCCTAAATTGTTCCTAGTCATTGTTCTATTGAGAATGAATATTAATAGAGCATAAAAAAAGACTACCATAATATATGTTTCTTATGAAGAATATAGTTGGTCTTATAGACTAAAATATAAAGATATTTTAACAAACGTGTAGGTGCTTGTTAGAGAATATGTTCATTGAATTAATCCCATATGACAAATCTATTTCAAACATTACTTGTTTGTCTATGAAAATTCTTATTATAATGAATATATAAGTAATCTTTTGACTTAAGATCTCCAAAGTTATCTCATATAGGGAATTTTATGTAATGATACTAATTATGACCTATTCTAGTCAAGGCTAGCTTAGTCAATAATCATTAGATATAACATGAACTGTACAGAGGTAGTTGAATGATTAATATAGGATGTATCATCCTAAAGTGATTAGGGAGAATATTTCATTATTTTTAGTTAATATTAATTCGAGAAATCCTTGAAAAAGGTAAATTGACACATTGTAAAACAATCTAGAAATGTCATTAATTGAATCAACCGCTAGAGATGAATGACTAATATTATTGGACTCACTGAGTAGACATTAATTTCATGTTCTTTGTCTAATTGAAATATTATATGATGAAAAGATTGAATTATACGAAAAAAATTATATTAAAAAGATTATTCAAAACTACTTTAACAATTATAAATATTTGAGTCGTAATGATGCGTTGTTAGACACCAAACTTGATTTACAGATATAAATTGTTTAATTAGAGAACTAAAAATAAATTAAATGAATTTAATTTATCTAATTCTAAATATAATTTAAGGTTATAATTTATATCTATAGTCAACATTTTTAGGAACCTAATGAGTTTTATACAAAAAACAGGATGAAGAGAGAAAAGTGCTTTAATTAAGTTGAACTTGATGATACAATTTTAGAAACGTTATAATTAAATATGAAATATTTATTAAATAATAATCAATATGAGATATTGAATTAAAATTAAAATTTTATTTTAATTAAATTACTAAAATATCGAAAACATATTATAAATAAGCTTAGATTTTAAGGTCTCTGGCACTACTTACCTAACCCTCTCAGCAACTACTGTTGCAAAATTATCTCAACTCGTCTTATAGGTATTGTTAGAAGTCAATCACTTGTATCACAATAGTTGTTATTGTTAAGATTAGTCGACTTCATAAATGATTTAAGGAAATGACAAGAAAATGATCGAATTTTAAAATAAGGTATTAAGATTCATGATTTTGCGATTTATATATTAATCATTTTATAAAATTTAAGTGATCTTAATTTTAGAAAATAAAAAAATATATTTATTATGTTGTGAGCAAGATCGAATCTGGCGCCGATTTCTCAACAGAAGAATCGCAAGGGAATAGAAAGAAGCCAAAGCACATCTCCAGTGTCGCCAAAAAAGGAAATATGCTGAACTTGTTCAGAAAGACCCCAAAATCCACGCTCTTTAGGCTACATTGAAGCTCATCTTTTTGTGTTAAAACACGTTCTAGTGAAAATGAAGCAACATTCTATCATATCATAAGCCAAGTGCAAGCCTGTGGGAGTGGGACTCTTTCTATTACAATAAGACGCAGATCTAACTTCTGGGAATTATAACAATAAGAATGAGATTCCTCCAAAATTTCTCGTATACTCACCGATTTAGAGATAAACCGAGCTTTGTTTCTTTCTTCTCCAAAGACAATTGCCATTCTCAACCAATCCAACAAGCTTTTCAAGTAAACTTCCATTGCTTTATTATTATTATTGTCATTATTTACAAGATCAACGAAAATTGTTAACAGCAGGCAAATGAGGATACCTACACTCTCTGTCGCTTATTTCAGCAACAGTTTTAATCTTTTTATTTCAATAAAAGTTTGATTAAAAAAAAAAGTGTTGGTTATTATATTACAACCGCATGCAAAGCTTATAACTCAACAAACGAATAACAAGCGAATGAAGAAACTGCGACCTTAATAACCAAAGTGTGGCATCTCACTTGCACTTCTAAACCACAAAAAAGTGTTCTCACCTCCATCCCTAGAAGGTGAAATACTGGGGGGCAGGTGGAAAAGCAATTTGAAACCTCTCAAGTTTTATCGGTATATAATTTAAGCAAAAATATAGTTTTGACCCAATTCCATTTGGCAACCTAGCTTGACGATGACTATATTCGAGGGTATCTTCTCCTTTGTCTCTGCTCATCAACTTCATTCATCCAATCAGAGAGCCACAGGAGACCCTTGTAACCAAAATACGTTGCTACCAGCAGGGCCAATACAATGGCAACCATTAAAAGAAGCCACTTCACGTAGGCTGCAGCTTTCTGTTCCAAAAGAACCACCACCAATAAGCAAAGCAAAGAGAGAAGTAGCAAGTAGTTGGCTTTGATGGACAATAACGGTGCATACCTGCAATCTTGAGATCTGCATTCTTTCTTGTACCCTTTCACGGCGCTTTCTTCGTTTTGGTGTATTCTTCTCAGTATGAGAAGCCTTCTCCTTCAGGAATATAACATATTATGAAAGCCCATTTACCAACAAGTATCACTATCATGCATGTGCATAAATAGATGAGATGACTTTCTTAATTTTTTACACCCACAGATATCAATTTTAAGATTAATTTAAGAAATAAGTTCCTAGTTCTTGTAATACAAAATATAAGGATTTCGAACCCAAAATAAGCTGTCATGCCCCAGAGCGTCAGAAAGCCATCAATACAACTTTCGACCCACGTACAAAACAAATTAAACCCAGCAAACTGAACAACCCTAGAAAGAGCAAGTACCTCTAAATCTTTAGATTTACGTATATGCAATTCCTGATCTACAACCTGCACTTTATTCCTGCATTCAGAAACACAAGGAAGAAGTCCAAGCCCAAACTGGTTTTTAGACAAATCTTTGGGATCACAACCCTTTTTGCGATAGTTTGCTTGAACTTCCTTACATAGCCACTCCTTTTTCAAGGCTTGGCACTGGCATCGAACTGTGACCTTTTGAAAGAAAAGGTTGAAATGAAATAACAAATCAAAAAGTAGTGGTCAAATAACAGTTTATCTGCAGGGGTTCTTTTATTGAAGACTTAATTGCAAATATTACCTTTTTGTTGCACTTGTCAGGCAATGGGCATGGACCAGGATGACAGATCTCTGGGCATAAATGCGTACAATTGGGCAACTTCCTACGAGGTTCAACATATTGTCAAAGTTCCATACATAAACACATGCAAAGTAATGCCTATCGCTTCCAATAACACCTTTTTTCGCATAATTTCCTCCATCAACATATGAGAGACTAATGAAAAGCATGCGAGTGCAAGGAAGTTAAAGTAATCATGGAAGTCATATGCTAATCAATATGGTTCAAAGATGTGAGAGCAAGAAGGGAAAACAAAGTAATAATGGAGGTAATAGGAAAATTAAATTACCTGAAAAGAAAGTAACAGGAAGCTTAATAATGACTGAAATGAGGAGAGAAAAAATGGAATTCAAGTATTACCTATGGCAGGGTCCATTGCAAGAACGAACATGAACTTGCTCCTCTGTTGATAAGCTATTGTAGTATGTACACTCAAAAACATGCACCATAGTACCACAATGGCATGATCTCTTCACAAGCACTTTACATGGGGCACACTCTTCAGGATGACATGGCAGAGGACAAGGATGTGGACAAGCAGGATGCCTCTCCTGAATAAATATCAGAAAAAACAGACAGTAACTAATGGATTTCCAAAAACATAGTGATGGTGTCATGAATGTCTCAGATGCAGCAATAAGTGCTGTGGTGACAAATTGTTGACGACATGTCATCAATCTACCCAATAGGATAATATTACTGGAAAAGACAATAAAGCATATGCACAGTAAGTTAGTGCAACAATGTAATTGTACCACCTTCTGACATTGAAGTTGACACTCTTCACAAGCCTCGCCTTTTTTCACTTGAACAGACAATGCCGAATTCTGGCACTTCAGAGCATGGCAAGTGTTTGTACAATAATGATTGCCACAGCGAAGAGGATTCCCACACAAATTTTCACAAGAAAACTCAGTTCTGTCTGAGCAGACCATCTAGAATGAGAAGACACCCACCCCCAAATCAAAAGGAGAATTCAGAAAACCAGCACCATACTTCAGCTGATGTGTTAAGTAAATAAGTAACCAACAAAAGAAAGTGATACAAACCATCCTTTCTGCTCCAATGTGCTGACCAACACATGATCTCCAAACAAGTTCTGGGCATGTAGGGCATGGAATTCCGGCCATACCTTCACTTTGATGATTTTTCTTTTTCTTCTTAGGCTTCAACGTAAAATCAGGATTAGGAGGGGGTCTTGGACCATGACAACTGAAAAATAAACAGAAAAAAAAAATATCAAAGGTCTGAAATCTGAAAATGCTCCAATCATTTTCTTAAC
The DNA here is from genome assembly GCA_027568955.1 of Erythroxylum tenue. Classification (NCBI taxonomy): domain Eukaryota; kingdom Viridiplantae; phylum Streptophyta; class Magnoliopsida; order Malpighiales; family Erythroxylaceae; genus Erythroxylum; species Erythroxylum tenue. The sequence goes on along the minus strand of JAOSBM010000204.1, from coordinate 16,665,694 downwards.
CAATGTCTCATTAACTTAAAGAGATCCAAACCTTAATTTGCACTTATGGCCGCAAGGGTACTCCTCCTCACAAATAAACCGACAAGGAGGGCATGCTCCATAATGGCATTTGTGGGGCTGGACAATAAAACCATGTAAAAATCATCAGCGATTTCCCAGCATATTGCACAACTTTTAAAGAATTTGCTCATAATTTGGAGCTATAGCAATAAAAACGCATAATACAACGATGCAAAAAAAATGGATGAACTACCATTAGTACCTTAGATATTGATGCATGCCTGCATAAAGGAGGTATGGCACATGATTTACGACACTTGGGAGGTTCTTGATTCATCTCAGTACCACATGGAACCTAACAAGGAATCCATCAGTCATTCAAATAATCATATCCAGCACCTTTTATAAAATGTAAGGAGAGTACAAACAGAAGTACTTGCCTCAAAGTTTGTCTCACCACAAGCACAAGAGATCACAACCATCACAGGACAAGGAGCACAGGGACCTCTAGAAGAATAAAACCAGTTATCGAGAAACTGTTTTGAAGAGACTTATAATTACGTCTCGCAATTTCTAATCATTTAAATGAAATGGTCCTACTACTAAGTCAACTGCAGGAATGAGATCCTTACAGAACCTCACAGATATTTTTCATATGCATGTTCTAATCAAAATATCACTTAAACAGAGTGCACATGGATCCAGACATAGTATACTTGAAAGATATAACAAGGTAAGCAAGCAAGGCTGGGAACTGAACATACCTATGACATGGGGCAGGACACTTATGATTCCTACATCGAAGCCTCTTACCACAAACCTAAAATTTGACAACAATTACTATAACCTCCACATAACTATTGCGCAAAACGCAAGCTTGTATTGGAAGACACACCTCTCCACATGGTGGGCAGTCACCATCACAGCATCGACGCTTACATGCATGTCGTCCACAATCTCTCAGTCGCTGGCATTTCCTTTCACAAACCAAATCTTGATAGCAAGGAACCTAATCTAAATTCAGTTAAATCTTCCAATATGGAACTAGGAATTTTTGAAAACGGAAAATAAAGAAGGGAAACAGATTCATTGCCCACGGAATCAAAGGTCATAACAGCTATCCAAATTGTAAAAAAAAAGAAAGTGAAATACGAAGGTCAGTCTAATAAAGCAATGGCCTAGACTGATGTATCCTTACCTCTTTCTTCAAGCCACCACAACGGCAGGACTTGGTGACTACAAGTCTGCAAGTCTCTAAGCACGGTCCCCGGTGACATCTTTCAGGGCACCTATGATAACCACAACTCAACTTCTTATCACAGGTAGCACCGCAAACAGGCACAACAACATCACATGTAATTCCTTCATACACTCTTTTTCCACACGGACACGATCTCTTCCCTTGAAGAGGACATCCCCCACAATCGTCTGAATGTCACCCTCTCTGGCAAACATGCTTCCCACATCCCAATAATCTGTCACAAGGAATCTCGCATTGAAATTCCCTCTCACAACATTCTCTCTCCTCCAATTTCTTCCCACAATAGCATCTATAAACCCCGTGAGAGTGACAAGGCGGGCAAGGCCCACCATGGCAAATCTCTCTGCACTGGTGAATTCCACAATCCAATAATTTATTGCACACACTATCGCACGAAAACAGCTTCTGCCCACATCGCCTAACATTTTCAACTTTCCCACAAAAGCATCTCGTTTTAACGAGTATTGGGCACGAAGGACATGGTCCAGGATGGCACAGCAATAAACAGAAATGACCACAGTTGTGCTTCAAGGGACGGTGACAAACTTCGCAGCAAGAATGCGGTAGAATCCAAGGGTTGTCCTTTGGAGGCTCTTCAAGTTTACCACAAAAGCAGAAGTAAGATTTGGGGATTTCAGATCTGGAGTACACTGATCTGCACTTTGGACAATTCCACGTCGAAGTCTCCGAGGCTTTATCCTGGGTGATGGGAAGGCGTGCGGCATTGCGTGCGGCAGAGAGATCGGAGGCTTGTCGAGCCCAGGATTGGATACACAGGAGATGGAAGACATCGTAACAGAGAGAAGTACAAGACCAAGTGGGATCAGAGGGTTTTATGCGTTCGAGACAAATGAGGCATGAGAGAGCACCAGAAGAAGAAGAATTGAGAAAAGATTGGATCTTTGAGAGATCGTGTGGTGTGGGGGCTGTGTTTGATGCAGATTGGTTTTTGGTGTGTTCAAAGTATGATCTGAAAATGGAGTTGGAGAGGTCGTTGTGGTGGTGGCGGTTGTGTGATTCATATTGGGAGTGGTCGGTGTCGATGTCGGAATCGGAATCGGAATCGGAATTGGAATTGGAAATTGATTTGTTGTGGTGGCTGGACGTGGCCGTGGACATCGTCGGAATTTGGAGAGATTGAGGTACGCGTGTGCCGCGAGTTGGTGTCGAGTTTTTGGTTGAGTTCCACGATTCCAAAGTCCGTAAATTGACGCGTGGAACAATTTTTATGATAATAGGCAGAGTAGGCGTTGTGTTCTGCAGTTCTGCCAGGAATCCTTCCCAGGAATCCTTCCCGCCCTTTGGAAAGTATTCACTGCAGGTCCTAACAATGTTACGAATACCGTACCGAGTTCGGTATTGAATTGAGCTCTACAACAGAACAGTACCGATATCGGTTGGTACTGGGTACCGTTTTGAGATATTTTTTAAATTTATAAAATAGTCCCTAAACTTTTTAAAAATTACAAAATAGTCCATATTGATATATTATACAG
>JAOSBM010000204.1:16634828-16651297 GCA_027568955.1 Erythroxylum tenue | reverse complement strand
CCTTGTGTTGCTCATAAGTGCGGCCAACATTGACGAGCAGGTGAGGTCAGGTACTTCAACAGCTTCATTATTAAACCGAGTGATGAACTCCTGCAAACTTTCGCTCCTTCCTTGGGTCAACTGCATCACTTCCAAGGCAGTCTTCTGTGACCGTTTACTTGTGGCAAATTAATTGAGGAATAGCAGCTTAAAATCCTCGAAGCAAGTGAGGCAACACGGGGGTAGGCTATTGAACCATCGCCGAGCTCCTTCTTGAAAAGCGATACAGAATGCCTTACATTGAATAGCATCCGGGACGCAATGTAGGTTCATTATTGACTGGAAGTGCTGCAAATAGTCTAGGGGATCGATCTTTCCAGTGTATTTTTCAGGCGTCAGTATTTTGGTACCGACAGCAGGGAGGCTATCCAAGATCGCCGGGATAAAAGGAGAGCTGTATTGTGTTAATGGCCGTGTCGGACGAGAATTCATGGCCATATTGATTCGATCGTTCACGATTTTTTCTAGGGCTTCAGTAGAATAGCGATCGGCCATCACATCAGTCCGCCGAGCGGGTGTCTACTGTTGTTTCGGCTAAGGCTACAGGATTTGGCGAATCAATAGGTTAGCCGCTTCCTCTATCTACCTTCGGGTGAGGGAGGTTTGTAGCGGTGCAGGCGGATTTGCGTCTAGAGGGTGTTGGAAGTTAGGGTTCGAATTAGTCTCGGTGTTATCCTCCAGGGCTACACTTTGCTCTTCTTGATCTTGGTTTTGAGGCTGTGGCTAATCGTTTGGGTGTGAAGATTGCGTATGGGACTCGTGATGTGCCGGCGGGAGAGCGGCAGGTAATTGCGAACCCATCCGTTGTAGTGCAAGTGCCGTGACGGTGGGGATATCAGGGTTGGCTGCTGCCGCTTGACTGATCTGTGTATTTCTGGATGTGGTGCCCTGACGCTGGGCCCCACGGTAGGCGCCAAATGGTTCAGCCTGATTCTGTTGAGGCTGGATGCTGTTGCTTGGATCCATTGTCTCGATAGGCTCGAGCTCGAAAATACCTACAAAATAACAAGGCACGCGGGGGGTTGATTGCCGGCAGGCCCCTCCGACGCTCAAGTTAGGCTTTTGGTGAAGGTATTGGGCAGCTAAAAACAGAGAAAAATAGTGTATGAGTCTTGTACCTGTATTATGGCGAAATAATACCTTATATAAGGGATGGTCGCTAGGTTTAGGTTTTTTACGTAGGTCTTCACGTATGCATGGGAGGTTGTCTCCTACAATTAGGCTGATGGCGATTGGGCCTGGGCCTGGGCCTGGCAATGTCGACCTAACCAAATACTAACCACTTGTAGCCTGACCCTCACTACCCTATTTCGCACCCTATCTCTTTGGGCAATATCACACATCCACCTAAGCATTCACATTTCTGCTATCAACAACTGTTGCATATGTCTATGCTTACTAGGCCAGCACTCTGCCCCATATAATATGGTTAGCCGAATCACCATTCTATAGAACTTTCCTTTGAGCCTGATAGGGACCTTTTTATCACAAAGAACACCCGACGCACTCCTCGATTTGGCCCACTCAGATCTGATACGATGTACTATATCGTTATCAATATTACCATCGCACTGAATGATGGATTCTAAGTATTTGAAACTCGATTTCTGTGGTACGATATCAGTACCAATTGCTACCTCCGCCTCATGTACCATATGGCGACCCAAAAAGGTGCATTCTAAATATTTCGTCTTAGACCTGCTCATACGAAAACCGTTCGACTCTAATACTTCTCTCCAACATTCTAACTTGGCATTAGCTCCCTCCTTTGTCTCATCTACCAGGACTATATCGTCCGCAAATAATATACACCATGACACCTCTCTTTGGATATACTTAGTATGTTCATCTAACACTAATGTGAACAAAATAAAAATTTATAATAAGAATTTATAATAAGTAAATTTACATATTTCAAAAGTCATTACAATAATTTTTACATGGGTGCACTAAAAAGTATATATATTGCCAATATGAATTATATAAATTTTAAACATCTTTATTAAAAAATTAAAATATGTTAAACTAATAATTAATTACGCAATCTATAATCACATGACTTTTTTTTAGATAATTGCATGAAAAATAATTAATATATTCTTATTTGTATAAGTCTAATAACATGAAAAAATTATTAAGATATTCTTACTTGCATATTTATTATTTATTAAATAAAATTTAGATAATTTTATCATATTCTTTTTTATATATAGGTAATTATTATTTTTCATAGGATAAATTTTAAAATTTTTAATTTAGTCACAATATTTTTAAAATTACAAAATTGACCGATATTTTGACTATCTTGAACCTAAAAAAGTTAGTATCAGTCAGTACTAAAATTTGGTATGAAACTTTCTTGTTTAATACTCATTTTGTGTCGATATGATATTTAAATTAATAGATAAAACTCTTAGGAACCTTTAGAAGGTCAGACTTCACTTTGCAATAATTAAACAGAAGGGTCAAATTAATGTCATATTGTTTTGGTCGATATCAGCGAGTATATGTTGTACCAGCCATAAAACAATACTAAATTATAAAATATTGTACTAAATTCAGGTATAAGTTGTACCGGCTGTTTTGTCTAATATGGGCTAGTACCTATTAATACAAGAAAAACTAATTAATTATTGGGTAAATTTTATAAAAAAATTAATAGTTAAATTTAGAAAATAACATTAATCTCAATTAAAGGAGGAGCCATATGTTATACTGTACAGTCTGTCTACCTCAATTCCAACATAAGTCACCCAAGTCATAGAAGCTTTTATAACCGTCGTTGCTCTTTGTTGTTGCTACTTCGTCATCATTGTTGTCTTCTTCACAACGGCTATCATCTTCTTTTGTTGCTTTTATATTCTTCATCATCTCCTATTGTCTTCTCTTCTGCTCTAAGTTTGCTAATGAAATGCAAAACATATCATGACATTTCATAAGTTAGCATTGTTCAAAGGATTCAAATGGTTTCCGACTTGAATTCGTATCATGTGCTTCATGTTCATGTTGTTCTGGATAACGATTCTCTTACCATGATGATTTTTGTTATATATTTATGAGAGTATACTAATGAATTGTATATTATGGAAAAAAAAAGGATTTGTTAAATATGAAGGAACTGATACAAGAGTTTTTCAAAACTATAGATATTTAAAATATGTCCTAATAAACGTGTCCTTACAATTTTTATTGTAATATATTTACCTTTGGCTCGATGATGCACCTTGTTTCATACTTTCTATTGCATCATTTTCCTTTCTTCCTGAAAATTTAAGCCTTTCATAACTTGGAACATGTTATAGTTCTAACATTCACTTCCAAGCTAACATTGTTAAAAATGAGAGTAACTGAGTTTAGGCATTAAAATTTGAAGTTGTAGCTGTTATGCATATTTAAGGATTATACAAATGTGCTTTAAGTAATAATTGAAATCTAAAGTTAATTAAGTAACAAAAAGTTTTAAGCTTTGATGTCATATTCTGTGGAATCAAAATTGAAGATTGGTACTTAAGAAGAATTAATCTTGTTCAACATGACTCATAATGAATTTAGTTGACTTCATCATTTCCCGTATAAAATTGATGACAGATATTGAATAAATAAAATATTACATATTTAATGTAATGTTAATATTTATAGATGAACTCTTTGTGATTACATTAAACTATGCAAAGTTTGTTTTCCATAAATTAGTTCACAAGATTTTGTAAGTGGGGCAATTTCTTTAAATTCCAATAAACCAAAAAAATAAAAAGTTCACTATCTTAACTTGTTTATTTTTATCTTCCATGTTATAATGTACTTACTATAGGAATCAAATTATAAATACAAGCATATTTATAATTGAAGTTAGCATATATAGATCATAGTTACTATAGTGGTTGGTTTCTTTCTATACCAATATTAATTTTACTGCAAGTGCACGATGTAGTTTTAGCTAGAACCAGTAAGTACGGGTCAAATCCTATGAAGACAATAAATATCAGTAATTACTGTTATCCTATTGTCTAGTCTACGAGTTTTGTTTTTTTAATAAAGAAAATAAAACTTAAACAATTAAAATAGGAAACAACATTAAAATAGGAAACAATATTAAGCAGACAATAAATAAATCACTTAGAAATAATCAATATCAAGAAATAGTGTCTAGGCGATTAATCACCCTAAAACCCTTAAATAATTGACCTTTTATAATGCAATTGTTTTATTAACTATTGGACTGTGAAAATTCCTATCGTATGCTGATAACTTGCTTGAGACTACTAACAACTAATCTTAGAATTATTAACTGATACTATTTAGGTCAAAGGTACTAAGATTGCTTTACCAATTTGTGAATTTCGCTATTAGGTTTCACACTAATATAGAGAATTTATGTCGACATATCTCTAGGTTTATAATCATCTCCTTTCAATTATGGTAGATCTATTCATACACAAGATTTCTCAATCTCTATGTTATGAAATCAGATTATGTACTAATATTTCGAATCCACTAGAACATATATTAAACACATAATTGAATCACAATAGATCAATCGAAACAATTTCATTAAATAAAAGAATTAAAACATATTGTTATCTCAAATAGGTTCATCTCACCTAGATATTAACAAAGTGTTTAGTTATATATGATAGAAAACGAAATCAAACATAAACATAAAGAAAAATGAATAGAAATAAAGAGTTCATAATTCTAAATCTTTTCTATTGAATGTGCTTGTAACGTAGAGGTATGATAGTCTAATATATTGGATATATCGATGATTTCTTTAAGTATGAATGTTTTTTGTACGATCTCTGCATCTTGAATTGCCTATGAATGTTTGCTCTCCTATTTTGCCTTCGCTCATGTCTTTTTGTAGTAATTTTTAGGGTTCCTGAGAGATACGTGGTCTAATATACGACTTTGTACTGGACCATGTATATCCTAAAATCTACAGAATTCGCGATTCTATATGGACTGAGAGACATACACAACCATAGACACATCCTTATATCCCCTATTTGCTTCAAATCTTCATCTTATGTTGTGTTTTCATTCAAATTCTTCTCCTTTTAGTCCATAGACAATTATAACCTATAAATGTACTTGGAGCAAATTAAGTTCCAAGTATACAATAAAAGTATAAAATATCAAGCAAAAATACATCGAATATGAGGTATACATATGGTCAAATATGCATATATCATATAGTCTATTAATTATTCACTTAAAGACTTATGCTTGTTTATTGTTTTACAATTAAGAGGCGTATGAGCCATTTGTTTAGTTTATTGTACCTATTTAATTGCTTTTATCTTTACAGATAAATAGAGGAAAGTTCAAGTACTCATAATAATTTAATCATCTTCAAGGAGATTCAATGATCCAGTTTAGGCTTATACAAGACTGATCCTAGTTTGAAGAACCATAATATTCATTTATATTATAACAAACATTTGAAAGGTGGGGAAATCACTACATTAAAGAAACATTTATATATGATCAAAGGGCATATGAAGCCTTTTAAGAAGTTAGTCATGATATAAAATGATAAAAATTTTACTTGAAGATTATTATAATGAGAAAGAAAGAAGACAAAGATTAAACTATGAAATTGGAAATGTAAGTTCGTTTTACTGTAATGAGGATGATACTGGAAATGCTGAAGCTAGTATTTCTACCCAAAAACAAAAGGATGCTACAACTAATATGAAGAAAAGAAGAAGACTAATGCCTAGCTTTTTTGCTCAATGAACTATATATCTTCAATTTGAAGTGCATTATAATCTAAAGAAATAGTTCATAATGCAAAAAGTATAATGGTTAGATGATAGTATGATAAAGACATGTAGTGTAATGCCATTCAGTCTTATTATTATTAATCTATAAAAGATATTTTTTTCCTTTTCTAGTCTAGGATTTAAAATTCCTTCAATCAATAATTATAAAGGTAATATTTTCAATAACTTTGTTATTGAAATAAAAAATTTAATTGAGTTAAAGAAGGACTTGAATAACTTATGCGTTTTCAATCATATGTGACGATTAGACAAATAAAAGAGGGAACACATTAAAAAAATTTAATTTATTTTGCCAAAGGAACGAGGTTTTTGAAGTCAACTGATACATTTAGCCTTCTAAGGAATATTGATACTCTATTAGAGGTCTTTGATAAAGTTTTAAATTAAGTTAGGCCTAAAAATATTATACAATTCATCACTAACAATGATGCTTATAAAGCAATTAGGAAGATATTACAAAGCAGATATAATTCTTTTTATTAGACTCCTTATTAAACATATTATATTGACCTGACATTAAAAAATATAGAAGATACTAAATATTTTTCTATCATTGTACGTTGAAACTGTATACAAAGTGCAAAATGCGACTAAAGTCATTTATAATTTATGCATGGGTTCTAAACTTGATGAGAAATGATTTCACTAATGGTAACAATTTATATTATCCCATCATTCCAATCTTTGTAATTAATTTCTTATCAATTTAGTGTTGTGTTCAAATGAAGGAATTAAGATAAATGTTTACATGTAATAAATGAATTGTATCTTAGTATGTTATGGTTAATGTTAGAATGTAGGTTTCTAAAATTATATTTGAAGATCATGAATTTTAGTCTCAACATGAATTTGTGATTTGAGTTTGTGAACCTTTGGTTGTAGTATTTCATCTGGCTGATAAAGATAAAGATGAGAATGCAATAGTGATGTTACTTTTATGATGTTACAGAGAGATGAAAAAATTTAAAGTTAATAAGAGAATGCCTTTAAAAGAATTATATTGGACCATTAGGTCAAACACACAAAAGTTCCTCAAATTTTCTTTTTCAGAAATTAAAAGAATTATATTGATGAAAAAAAAAATCTCCTAGAAGAGTTACATGTGATACAAGAAGCACCTTTGAGATAACTCAATACAGAGCATACTGATTCTTTAATAAAAAAAATAGTGAATTTTTTTGCATAACCATCAACTTCATGGACTAAAGTTAAGCTTTCTTTTTCTCTTATGCTCAAATGGTAAGGTTTATACCAACATTCACTTAGATGCACACCAGTTACTTTAGTTGAAACTTAGGACCTGCATTCTTTAGAGAAATGGACTCTTTCCATTCAATACAATATCATCCCAGAGTTTCCCTTAAATTAAAGAAAACTTATTATACTTTAAAATTCATCAAAAGAATTTCCTTCAGTTATCCTAAATGAATAGTGCCTTTTCTATTAAGTTATTTAGTTTTAACAAACTCTCAAGGAATAATTACATAACAATAACACACGATTTAGTAGGAATTAGAAAATCTATTAGAAATTAACAAATAAAAAATGATCTGTATTACATAAAAATTAATTAATTAATTTTACATATTACTTATATTTAAAAATATATATTTTAATAAATTAATATTATTTTTATCAACTAATATTACTAATAAAGAAGATTATTAATTTCTTACTTTTTACTTATAGTTAATATTTTTATAAGTAATTAATAGCTAATTTTGATTTATTTTTATTATTAGTAAAGGAAATTTAAAAATTATTATTATATTGATTTGACATATTTACATAATTCTGTTATATTAAAATAAAATGTCTCAATTTTATTATAGTTTCTATTTCGTAAAAATTAACAATTAATTGAAAAAAATTCAATTTAGTTCTCCATCTTTAATCTTTAAGTATATTTATATCTTATTATAATTTATAATAGTAGTGTAGTGATCATTAGTGACCACAAAAAATTAGTCACGAAAGTTTTTCGTTATTAAAAATATAAGAAAATATGAACCATTTTCATAATCCATCCCAACATTATGTCAGTGGCCTCTAATATTACTCTTTTCATCTCTGAAAAACTCATCTACTTCTATGTTGTCTCTGTCACGAGTTCTTTGCCCTATGCGAAGCTCCTTTTTAGACACATTCAAACCCTACAAACGCAGACTTGAAACTCTTATCACCAGAGAGCTGTGTTCCTTTCCAAGCCCTTGTCTTCTCGAACAGGACTCTCTCAAAACGAGACACTTTCATATTTAGCTTTGCTCTGAACGCCGGCAAGTCAGCGAGAAAGTTAAGGTCTTGACAAAATACAAGGAGGTTCGTGGGTGCGTAATTAGAAGCGGGTACGAGAATAACATCATTGTGGTTACCGGTCTTGTGAAATGTCATATGTGGAATAGGTGTGTGGTGATTGGAAGGAGGCAGTTTCACGATGGGCACAGGGTGAAATGTTAAAGGATGGATAGATGTGGTAGGCACAGAATGACACACGAAAATAGAAAGAGAAGAATTGATCCTATTTTACTATATAGTTGATAGGGGTTTAATTGAGAGGAATGCGATGATTTTGTGTTATTGTCAGGTGGGGTGTCACAATTAAGCTTTGGAAATTTATGATAGATTGGGGAATGAAAATAAGGGTCTTGATGAGTATATGCTTATTAAATTGCTTTCTTTTTGTACGCATTTGGGTGCTTTGAGTATGGGCATTCACTGCATAGGATTGCTCGTGAGAAGGGACTTGATAAGAGTACGTATGTTGGAAATGCTCTTATTCGTATGTATGCCAGATTTGGTAACTTAGATGGTGCTCTTTCTGTTTTAATGGGAGGAGGAGGTATGTATTAACTTGAAATTCCATGATTACGGGGTTTAGAGATGAAGCTACAGCTTTGTTTATGCAGATGATATTAACAGATAAACGAAGGACAACATAAGTAAATAATCACTAAAACGTGTCAAATTATCACATTGATTAGATTACACGTGGAGTTCAAACTGCGTTGGCCTGACATGAGAAACCTTTTAAAAGTTTGAGGTAAATTTTTTTAAAAAAAGTTTACGAAATCAAGAGCTCCCTCTTTTAAAGCTATCCCTCCAACCTTTCGTCAGGCCGTCAAAACGATGTTTTTATATTAAAAAGTAGGGTTTGGGGACAACAACTGGGTAAAGTCACGGGCGTGACTAATGTTGTCACACCTATGACCTATGACAACATGGTACATAGCTTTGAGTCATGCATCTTCAAATTTTTTTGGCATTTTCTTGTCTTTTCTTACTCTAATCCTTCTTCTTTTTGCTCCACGGAAATAATTGAGTGTGAATCTCAAGAAGACAACTCAAATATTGTGCTTTCGACTCACTTTAATTCTTTCACTTCTAAATTGTACCTAAAGTCAAATATGAACTAAAGTGAATGTCTTTAAACATTTTATAGCAATAATCTCTAAGTGTTATGAAATAAATATATAATCAATTAAGCATATATCAAATTTTCTTACACTTAACTTTTGACCATCCTCAGGTAAAACCTCAAAATCAAAGTCACGACCCAAAACGTTTATTCATTTTCCATACTTCCCAATAATAGATAGCCATAAGTAAAGAAAAACAACTTTCAAAAAACCATTAAAAAAACTCAACATTTAGCACTTCTACTCATAATTAATTAACATTCATCACCTTTAGAAATTGAGTAATCTAGAGATACACTTGGACAAAATGTGTTTAAATAAGATATATTCATGGGTACACTCAAACACCATTTATGATCATGACATTCCACAACTTTGCATATCATTTCATTTCTCCACCGCTAAGACTCATTTGCATAATATGAATCAAAAGACTTTTCAAGGTTGTAATGTGGGTGAAGGTTAAGGTGAGATATATTTAGATAGTGTAATGCAAAAGTCATTAAAGCTAGTAAAGAAAAAGTAAACACTCAATGCAACATCAAACGCAAAAACTAACATTCATTCAACACTGGGTACTATCAGTTATGATGAATGCAAAAACTATGTTTTACAGCTCAAATTCAAGATCTCACACCATAAACCACATAAAGCATAAGGAATTAGAAAGAATCACCCATACAATTGATAACAAACAATACATTATAACCATAAATAGTGATCCTTCAAAACAATATCTACCTCATATTCATCATACTCAAATCACCCATTCTATACAAGTTTAGAAGGAGAAACTAATAATGAATAACTTTGCAAAAGCAAATACATTTCCTCCTTGATACTTTTATTTAAGCATTTTTTCTTTTTCTTTTTCTCTTTCTTTTTCTTTCTCTTTTTCTCTTTCTTTTCCTTTTCTCTTTCTTTGTCTTTTCTTTTGCTTTTCTCTTTTTCTTTCTTTCTTTTTATTTTTATTTAAAAATTGAAAGAAGCTACATCAAAAATGAGAATTTCATTAATAAGACATAAAATGACATCCCAACAATTATAACCATCCCAAACATATGCACACCCCCCACACTTATACTTTTACACATCCACAAACTCAACAATCAACAAATGCTCCACTAGCTTTAAGGCTTAAGTGGGACACTTGATTAGGTTTAAAGCATGTAATGTGGTTATCATTAAAAAGAAAAAGCAAATAAAGCTCAAAGGGGCTTAATAAAGGAAAAAACATGTCAATAGGTGGGCTATTTGATTAATGTAGCTTATGAAACAAAGAATGCCTATATCATTTCCATGTTAATGTATGTGATAAAAATGTAGTCTTGAATATAAATTCAAAGCAAAGTCAATATGTACATGTCATGAAGGTCACACATAAACAAAAGACAATGAGACTAATATGGATGTGTCAGTCTAATAAGACCCAAAATCTCACTGGCTTTTGTGTACCACTAGTTACTACTCTTCTAAAGATACTACATATTGACCAATCAAAAGAGAAAAGTGCGTGCTATAGCTGTCACGGAATTTTCTAGTTAAGTCACTCTCTAATCATAATTGTACAGTCCTAGAAGCAATAGAAAAGAAGAAATTGTTTATTTGTTTGTTTGATCCTCTCTCTCTCTTTTGTTTGAAAACTTAAAAACAAGTAAGAGACTAACAAACTTAAAAACACACATGCATGTAAGAAATAAATAAGAAAATGTAAAGGAAAAGATATGAACTTCCCTTGGGTTGCCTCCCAAGCAGCGCCTTTGTTTATTGTCACTAGCTCAACTCCTTGTTTTCATCATCACTTGACAAAATTGTGATATTTGGGTGTCAATATGCTTCCTCCATTTGAGGTTCTTCAGGATAGAGCCTTAGTTGATGATCATTCACATACATTGGCTTCCCTATCTTCAAATTTCCAATCCCTATTGAGTCCATGCACTATGGAAATACCTCAAATATTTCTTCACCCTTTTCTTCCTCGTTTATTTTTTCCAATCTACTACATAAAGGTGAAGGGTTAGGCTTAACAATAATTATGGACTCAATACTCGCCTTCAAGCTGAATGATGTATCCTTTTCTCCTTCAAGCTCCTTCTCCATTTCTTCTTCACAAGTAATTCCTTGAGTAGTTCTCTCAAGATTCTCAAGCTCCTCTTCTCTCTATAAGGTCTCTACACTAACATCCCTTAGGTACTCCTCAGGTTGAAATGGTTACATTTCTTCACCTTGTGATACTAGGCAATCGAGAGCTTCTATCATTTGACCCACTTGGCTTGCTTAGTTTTGGATTATCAATGTTGTATCTTGGTATAGTTACATCACTTCCTGATGGAACTACTGTACACCTTGTTGAAATTGCAAAGTATTTGTAGTCATAACATTAACGAATTCTTCTAGAGATGTACCTAAGTTTTTTTGGCTCTCCAAATCTTGGATGCTAGACTTTGTATCCTACTAAAATTGCCTTCCATAATGCTAGAATTGTAGAGTATTCTGTTGAATCTATTAATTATTCTGTTGAATTTGAACATTGTTAGTAGTTATAACATTAAGTAATTCTTCCAAAGGTGGAACTAAGTCGTAATAAGAAGCTCATGGTCTCTACGAGAATTGTTGTGTTTCCTTTAAACAATTATGGAAGTAATTTTGCCGGTTATCCCATCTCTAACTAAAGTTCATATGATCAGTCCAAACTTAGTTATAAGATTAGGAATATAAGTTATAGAAAAAATTTCTTCCGTCCATGACATTTTTTTAACACATAAACACTAAACAAAAAGTGAAAAGATCATAAAATAGTTGAAAAGAAACTAATTATAAACAAATATGTACAAACACCAATTAAAATTAAGAACAAAAACTAAAGCACCATACTCCCTGAAAATAGTGCCAAAATTGACGTAGTACTTTATAACACTACTCAAAATAACTAGACCTAAAACTATAGCTATGATGAGTCTAGGTTGATCCCATAGAGAGTTTGTGTAAAGCTTTTGAAATAAAAATAATCGGTGTTTAGGTTTAGGGGGTGTTTGTTTGATTTTCAAATAAGAAAATAAAATGAAAAACTAATAAAAAATTGAAGAAAACATTAAAAAAATGATGAAAAGTGACGAATACATTATGGACACAGTCATTGGTTCAATTTGGGCCTACACACAGTTGAACATACTTCATTGAATTGTTGTTCTCATACCTGTCCAAGTAACTATTAATCGTAGGTTAATGATAAACTCTATTAACTCCAGTTTTCCCTTAGGTCATGTTTAATTACAAGACGCTCATTAATTAAACCTAACTACCAAATAACTTAGAACAAGCTCTCTAGATTTAATTGGGTAGCTGCATTACGAAATAAAAATCGATTAATCAAGGCAACAACCATATATACTTAGGTTATTTAACCAAGTTATGTTATCCCTAATAATTAGAAATCAATCGAAAACACAAAAATTATGGATTGTATCCCTAACGGTCTGATATCATTAGTAGCTATAAACAAATGTCAATATAACAATTACAGATTATATTGAAGATTCTAACGATGGGTTTGTAATAAAATGATCTAATGAATGCATCGTAATCATCTTTTCACAATACCTAAATAATGAACATAGGATAACATAATCAATTCCTAAGAGAGAGAACAAAAAATGAAAGAAATGCTTAACCGGGTTCTTTGACATCGATATCACCTTCGAATCGAGTTGGGAAGCCTATTCCTCCATGGATCTCCAAAGGATGAGAGGTTTGTCCCTCTTCATTCTCCCGAAACCTCCAAACCAAGAGCTCCCTCTTTGAAAACGACCCCTCCAACCTTTCATCACATTCTATTGTCAAAACGATGCTTTTATACTAAAAAGTAGGGTTTGGGGACAGCTGGCCAAGTTATAGACGTGACTATGACATCATGGCATGATTAATGATGTCACACCCATGAGCTATGACAACATGGTGCATGGTCATGAGTCTTACATCTTTAATTCTTTTTGGCATTTTCTTGTCTTCTCTTGCTCTAATCCTTCTCCTTATTGCTCCATGAAGAAAATTGAGTGTGAATCTCAAGAAGACAACTCAAATATTATGCTTTTGACTCACTTTAACTCTTTCACTTCCGAATTGTTCCTAAAACCAAACATGAACTAAAGTGAATATCTTTAAGCATTTCATAGCAATAATCACTAAGTGTTATGGAATAAATGTATAATCAATTAAGGACATATCAACAATACCTCAGTAAAAGTTCCACCAAATGCAAAGTCTTGGGAGGTCCAAGAGTATGCAACCTTAACCCTAACTAGTAAAGAGACTGTTTCCGATAGATCCTCATAATATATATTTATATATATAAGGTAAAAAAGACAAGTAAATCAAAAAACAAACACCCTATCATAAGAATATGTTTAGGCTACTTAAAGAAATGCTTAGACTAAATAACCAAGGAGGAAGAACTACAAATAAAATGATAAAACTAAATACAAGACAAAAGATTCGAAGGAAAAAGTTTAAAAGAGTTATGAAAAAAACTCTCTATGTGAGATCCTCTACCTGTATCCTAGTATGTCAAAGTTTTCTATTGAATTCCATGTTCTAGTACAACAAAGATTTATTAACTCCTAATTAGTTCCCGATAATGTAACTATCCATATAAATAAATTCACCACTTGTATCTTTGACTAAGGTTTTCATCATACAAGACTTATCATCATTATTCATTTGTCTTTCTAAAAATAACCATAGGATTATTTTAATTTTAAATAAATTAATTTTTCTGAGATTAGAAAAAATAATTTGAAATTTTTTTTGAGATTAGAAAAACCACATAAAGCCTCTACATCTTTTAGGGATAATGATTCTATTAATACTTCAATTTTGTCCTAATGGTACTTTCAATGCCTAAATTTTTAAGCTTAGTGTTCAAATAATTTGAAAATTCCAACGTTAGCGTCTTCATTAGTCATTTATGTGGATATTAAATTAGTGATAACCCCTTTTATTATTGCTGATGAGCTACTCCACGTGGATTATGATGTAAATTATAATATTAGTTAAATGTCATGTCAATCCTTATACTTAAAACTCCAATTGAATCTCTAAAATAAACCTATGGCAAACTCTAAACAAATTCCTAAAAACTTTAAATTATGAAATCCTTAAAATTTTTATTCCACAAATTAGTTTAAAAGAACAAACTCCAAACCCTAAATTAAAATAAAGAGGCATGTATTGAGAGAAAAGAGGGGGGTTTTGTTTGTTTGTTTGATATCTTTAACCTACCATTTCTGGCCTTAAAAAGCATTGCTTGCTTATGATTCTTATAATAAAGATGTCCATTGATTACACTCATTGACATTACAAGCAAAAGGACAAAGATTATCATAACTAAAACCTTTAAACTTAAGACAGATTTCTTGTTACACTTTTTCTTAGAGGATCTTCTATTAGGATAAACCCAAATATGACAACACAAAAATAACAGATGTCATTATTATAATAAGGTAAATAGTTGGGAATATCTAGAACAATTAAGTTGAGATTTGCAAAATTAGTTCTAAAGGAGGAGAACATTGAATTTCTTGTCTTCTTCTCAATAATTTATAGGCATTCTAAGGTCCAAATGAAGAATGCTTCTAAATGCTCTATAACTAGAACTATGAAGTTAAATCTTATAAGTTAAGGACATTCACTACAAGAAAAAACTTATTTATCGACGGACATTGCCGTCAGTAAATCACCTATTTCTGTCGGTGAAAGCATTTACCGACGGAATTTGGTGCCCGAAGCTTTCGGTCGGTGATCTTCCCGTAGGTAAACATACCGACCGAAATGTTCCGTCGCAATAAAATGGAGGATTTTACGACGGAAATTAAATGTCGGTATTTATATAACGACAAAATTGCAAGTTCAATTCCGTCGGAGATATTTAGCAACGGTTATTTGATCGATCGGTGAGGCGCAGCTATCTTCGACGAATTTTTCCGACGGTTATTGGACCGTCGGTAAATACATTTGTACCGACGGACAGTTTTTCGTCGGTAAGTGAGTATAATAATTTTTTAATGTTGTTTTGTTGTTATAATAATGTATTATATTATATATATACTATATTCTTTGTTCACAATTAATGAGAAAATAAATAAATAACAAAACATATAGAGAATTCAATTTATTATGAGAAAAATAAGTAATGACTCATTATGTTTCTTAATTGAAAACAAATGACAATGTTATGCTAATGTCGTAGTTATCATAGATGCTCTGAACTATTTCCTCCCCTCTTTAACATTTCCATCTCTTGCCTAAGCTGAGTCATCTGCTCCATGTGTTGTCTCTCCTTGGTCATCTGCTCCACCTCCGCTCTCATCTTAGTAAGTTGCTCCATCTCCTCTCTCCTCTCAGCTGCCTGCTCCATCTTCTCCATCGACTCTCTGATCTTTGAAACCTGCTCCAACTTCGTCCGCATCTCCGCCCTAAACTGTTGAGTCATCTCTGCTCGCAGCTGTTCTCTCATCTGCAGACTAATCTCGTCTCTCGTCCTAGCCAACTCCTCCATATGCTGCTGAAGTTGAGTAATTAGCTGCTCATTTTGATTAAGTAGCTGCTCCCTCAATGTGTCCACTGTGGCCCGGAGTTCCGAGACGTCATGAGTTTGCGATGGTCGAGCTGATGCTGCTGTACTAGAAAGGGAAGAGCACGAATAACATGTGTTTGCATATGAGCCCAGGCCGAATATTCTTCCACGACAGTCCCTACCACCCACGACATCAAGATATGTCTGAGTCTCGTCCACAGGTTGTTCCTCCTAAGATTGTCGCTGAATATTTTCTTGTATTTGTTCCTATTAGGAAGCAATCGTTACCCTAGTAATTAAGGTAAAATTGTTAAGAAATTATTAAAATATGTTAATTTCACTTACATTCACTTCCCTACATCGAGTGTTGATGAAGGTGACACCATCATGTTTCTTCGTGTGAGTGTGCAAAAATACCTGGATAGGTGTAGGCGTCGTGCCCATTGACTTTTCCTACACGTATAACTTAAATTGTCAGATGTTAACAACAACTTAAAAAAATTCCGCCAGAGTTTCCTCTATATATATGATATTTACCCCTTGTTCAACAAAGAAATCTACTTAACACAGCCATATATGACACCAGACATTTATATCATAATCACCATGTTCAATAAAGGGATGCAAAATATATGTAAAATTGGTTCCAGAAAGTAG
>JAOSBM010000204.1:16580687-16594898 GCA_027568955.1 Erythroxylum tenue | reverse complement strand
CATATCTTGAGCTATAGAGCTCCAATTGAGGTGATTCTTGTTTCTACTTACTCTAGTGACTAATAGCTACCATTTTTTAAGAAGAAATTATAATTATTGTAATTGTGGTGTGGGCTTATCTTTGTGGGCTTTGAGATGTTAATTTTTGAGGACTTGTCTTCGAGGGTTAAAGAGTTTAGGAACCCACTTTTGTTTATGTTCTCCGCTTTCGTCCCGATCGTTGTGCTTCGGGAACGGGGCCCAACAGCTTTATTGATTCTCGGAGACAGTTCTTACTCTACCCTTTGGAGTGCATCGAAGCTATGGAGAAGGCGTTAGCCCTGGGGTCGGATCTTGTTGTCTTGCTGCACCATAAAGGTGGAATTTTTGACTTAGGGCAGTGATTTTCATAACGCCTTGCATTATCAGATAAGTTGTTCCAATTTAATTATTTCTACTATTTTCTCTAACATTGATGTATTTGAAATACCAACCAAATAACAGATAATTTCATAAAATTTATAAAATCAGAGGACTAAAATGCAAAAAAACCTAAAAATACCCAAACTCTAGTGTTCATTCTTCCACCTACCTTGTTCCCCACCACCTCCTATCCTCGGTGTCAGTCTCCCATTCCCTCGTCTATGTCATCTCTCGAGAGTGCAGTCGTCTCCAATTCACTCTCACTCGCCTCCAGTTGTCTTAATATACTCTCTGTCACCTTGTCATCCCTTCGCCTTGTTGTCACCATCATCATTGGTAATCTCTCGCAACCTGTCGCAGCTTTGTGTCTCGACACCGATAACAGATCATCGTCCAAGCTCCACCTCAACTTTGAGTGCTACAAACCATTAAAAATCATCCTCCATGCTCCACCTTCGGTCCTCCACCGTCATATCACATCACCCTCTTTTGCTGTGATGTGTTGAAAAATTCCAACATTATGAGCTTAAGCCAAGATTGCATTTTGCAAGCAAAATTTGCTAAAAGTGGAACCATGTGTGATAATTGATAAATTGATAATGTGATTGCTTGTGCTGTAGTTTTACGAACTTGTGTTGTATGGCTTGTGAATTATAATTGTGTAAGTTTGAATTTGTGTCATTCATGAAAATTAACAGTGTTGTTTAGAAATTGGATCTAGTTGTCTCTATGATGATTGAAAACTAGAATTTTAAATTGGATTATGAATTTGAGGTTATTCGTTTGTTGTCTAAAATTTAGAATTAGATGATGAATTTGAGGTATTCTTGTCTAAAATTTAAAATTGAGATACATTGAAATTTGAAAGAAAGGTTAGTCTTTAATCTTTGTTATAAATTGGGTTATACATTATAAATTGAATTTGGTAATCATCAAAATGGTTAGTTAATTTATGGTTGAATTATATGATTAGTAATTATACAAACTGAATTACAGTTGTGAATTTATATCTATGATTAGACTATTTAATTAACTAATCAATAATCGTACAAAATAAGTTATAGTTAAGAGTTTATGGTTGAATCACATAATTATACAAGATAGGTTATAGTTAAGAGTTTATGTTTAAATTATGTAATCACATAAAATGAGTTATATTTATAACTTTATGGTTGAATTATGTGTTATACAAATTGAATTATAGAGGTGAGTTTATGGTTAAATTATGTAATAAGTAATAACACGAAATGAGTTATAGTTGTAACTTTTGAGTTTATGATCAAATTATATAATCATACAAAATATGTTATAGTTGTGAGTTTATTTTTGAATTATATAATTAAACAAAATAGTTTATAGTTGTTATTTTATGTTTTAATTATGTAATCACACAAAATAGGTTATATTTGTGAAAGTGCAGTAATTAATATATATATATATATATATATATATATTTAATGTTTTGGTTTAGAAAGAAACATGAGTTATTAAGAAACTATTATTCATCTATTTCTTCATTCTTTTATATAAATTTATTTTGATATGAAGCTATTAAGTTAATTTTGATATATGTCTTCATTTATTTTTATAGATAAATGGAAGGAACTTCAAGTATTTCTGATAATTCAGCCACTTCAAGATATTTCAATGATCCAGTTTGGGCTCATGCTAGATAGGTTCCTAGAATGAAAAACCATATCATTTGTTTGTATTGTAACAAGCATTTGAAAAGATGAAGATCATTAGATTAAAGAAGCATTTAGTTGGGGTTAAAAGTGATGTGAAGCCTTGTAAAAAAAGTAAGCATTATGTGCAATGACAAATGAAAACTTTGCTTAAAAAGTATCAGTATGAGAAAGATAGAAGATAAAGATTGAATTACGAAATTGGTAATGGAAGTTCTTTTATTGGTAGTCAGGGTGATAGGGGAGATGTTGAAGTTGGTAGTGTTCTTACCTAATAATAAGAGAATATTACACATGATGTTAGGAAAAGAATAAGACATGTGTCTAATTTTTTTGCACTATAAACAACTCCTGGAGCTCAGCCCTTAATTCATAGTGCTTTATAATCTAGAGAAGCCACTTATAATGTGGACATGACAATGACTAGATTGTATGATTCATGTATAACATCTAATGTTACCTAGTCTTATTATTATCAACCTATGGTAGATGACATTACCTCTTACAGTATATAATACAAAACTCCTTCAATTGATGACTATAGAAGTAAACTTTTGAGTAGCTCTATTTATAAAATAAAAGGTTATTTTAATGAAAGAAAAATGACTTGGGTTACTTATAGATGTTCAATTATATGTGCTGTTGGACAAATAGAAAACAAGAACCTATTATTAATTTTTGGGTTTATTTTGCAAAGGGAACCATATTTTTGAAGTCTATTAATGCATCTGACCTTATTAGGAATGCTGATACCCTATTTCGAATATTTGATGAAATTATGAATGAAGTTGGTCTATAAAATATTATTCAGTTCATTGTTGACAATGATTATACTTATGAAGCAATTGGAAGAAGATTGCAAAGCATATATAATTTTTTTATTAAACTCCTTGTATTGTACATTGCATTAACTTGATGTTGAAAAATATGTGAGATGCTAGATATTTTTCTATTATTGATGAGACTATACATAAAGTAAAAAAGGTGACCAAGTTTATCTATGATCATTTGTGGGTCCTGAATTTAATAAGAAAGGATTTCACAAATGGTAGAAATTTATGTCATCCTGCTATTACAAGATTTATAACTAATTTCTTATAACTCCAGTGTTTTATTCTGAAGAAGAAGGAGTTAAGGAAAATGTTACAACTGATAAGTGAGTAGCATCTCATCATGTTATGTGTAATACTAGGTTGGAGGTTTCTAGAATTATACTTGAAGATAATAAATTTGGTCTAACTGTCAATTTGTCATTCGAGTTTGTGAGTGTTTGTTAAGGGTACTTCGTTTGGCCGATAGTGATGAGAAAGCAACAATT
Source organism: Erythroxylum tenue (assembly GCA_027568955.1). Lineage (NCBI taxonomy): Eukaryota > Viridiplantae > Streptophyta > Magnoliopsida > Malpighiales > Erythroxylaceae > Erythroxylum > Erythroxylum tenue. The sequence goes on along the minus strand of JAOSBM010000204.1, from coordinate 16,591,493 downwards.
GGTTATTTTTATGATGCCATAGATAGGATGAAGTAAGCAATCAAGGCAAATCTAAAAAATATATCTTCTTTATATAATTTATGTATACCTTATTTTGTAGTTATCAATGAGAGATAGAAAAGGTAACTTTACTCTTCGTTGTTTGCAGCTGGGGCATTTTTGATTCCTATTTTCTATTTCAGACCTAGTTGTACAAAGAAAGCTTAAGTTAATAAAAAAATGTCATTAACTATTACAACTATTGTTACCTAGATTATACAAGATTTCTTAAGCTCCCAAATAGATATTTATAAGAATGTTTCCAGTGATTTTGGGATGCCTATTGCTACTTGTTAAAGAAACAAACTTAATTTAGGTTTTTTTGACTTTTGTTCAATGTTAAAAACTAATCATTATTTTATTTTGTTTATAATATTATTTTTGTTATCTTACAGTTGCTTAGTGGGATCAATTTAAAAGTAGTATTTTATAATTGTAAAAGTTTGTAGTTCGAATTCTAAATCAATGTGTGAATGCAACAAAGTGTGAAAGGAATTGAAACACATTTGAATCCATCAATTCTAAGAAAGGAATTGATTGGAGTATGAAAGATTAAAGGACTTGGTATTTGTTCGATATAATTTAAAACTTCATGAAAGGTATGTTATTATCATTAGTAAGTTGAATATAATTTCTTAATAATTTAATATTACTTGTTTATTAGGATTCTTAATATAATAAGTAGTTATGTAGATCCAATTTGGCTTGACCATAGCGATTTTTTAGCAGATTGAGTTTTTAAAGAACCAAGTTTGATAGATAAGAGTGACTTAGAAGATAATATTAGATAGAAAAATATTGACAAGTCATTTGATGCAATGAATTTGAATGATAGTGATGATAAGACTCTTCTCAATGGTGAAAATTTTGTACCAAATAAGAATTTGAGTCAGTGCGATTTGAGCAAATATTTGATTGAATTAAGTTCTAGGTTTTCATTTCTTATCTTCTTTTAATTTTACTTATATGTGATATAAAAATTAAATTCTATATATGCAATATAAATATAATTGTAAATTTTTTTTGTTTCAGGTTTCATTTCTGTTTGATTATTTCTTCAACATGCTTTTATTGCAAATTGTAATGCTTTAAAAGTTATAGATATTTATTATTCTTTTTATTTGATGTTTTAATATAATTATTATTTACTATATAATGTAATTGTAACATTTTAAGTACTTTACAATTCCCTTAATGTTCTATTTGTATGATGATTAAATATTCTTTTTTCATATTGATTGAATTTATTTTTTATATATGAAATATGTATAAATAAATAAATAAAGAGTTATTATGTTGTTATTATTTTTAAAGGCGACGACGTAAAACTATAAATTATACAGTCAAATAAGTTGACATTATTTTACAATTTTAAAAAGGTTAAAGAGTATTTTATAAATTTAAAAATTTACTTAAAATAATACTCCATATTAACTAGTATCAATACAATATAATACTATACTAAAATCAAATCTAATATCATATCAGTACCAATAAGGTATTCACAACATTGTCTCATATTAACTACACCTTCCAAAGGGCACAACTGCTCGTCCTTTGATTCCTCCTTACAAAATTTTAAACTATTGCGTCCCACCAATGTCTGCGTGAATGAACCAAGACAATAGCTTGCAACTTTCAGCATTCCCCGTCACATTTACAGGAAAACACTAGCACAAAACCATCCTACCCCGTGAGCTAAAACACCAATACCTCTCAAATGATCACACTCTTTTACTCTTTATCTGTTTTCCAAGCGTACAGTAACAGAATAGGCATAAGGTACACAGAGGCTCATGCAATGCATGACCAATACTCTACAAGTTTATACAAACTCAAAGCGGACTAGAAGCCTAACATTTTTCAGTTTCTCGCCTTTCTTGTCGTAAAGAGGAACCGAACGAATTCCGGGTCTTAGGTCTGCAACAGGCAAACATGTTTGTCCACCAAAGTCATCTTTCTCAGACATATCATATTCTTGAACTTCAATCCGAAGTAAGGCCAGCTCAGGAACAGTTAAATCGAACGTGAATTCCTCATTCCAAGCTGGATACCAGTTGTCTTCCAGTATTTTTGTTTTCTTTGAGGCAGCATCACCTGGTACACCAACAATGTAAAGCTGACATATGCCTTGGTTAGTATGCAGAGACAGGTATGATTACTTTCAAAACCATAAACGAGAAACCTGCATGCCTACAAATGCAACGGCTCAGGCATACTGAATCTATGCAAGAGAAGCTGAAAACTTTCACAACTTTAGTGCTCGTTTTACTGTTGTTATTCATAGCAACCTTTTCAGAAAACACAGGAAAGGAAATGAATAGCTTTTCCAATCACTAGAAAGAAACAGTTCTATATCTTATTCTACGCCAAGAGGAGCATCACAAAGCTTGGCTTTCCTTCTGTTCCGTAGTAAAGAAGTATACTGTTATCTCAGATTTCAATGCAGAGTATATTTTATCACTGATGCTCCTGAAAAAGGGAGGGGGTATGGTTCAGTACGGTCTAAAGGTTTTCTCGTTGGAGGAGGAGTAGCACAGACATATTTGTTACCTAGATATTCCTTGGTTCAAATTATAAAAGGAGAAACCCTAAGTACAAACTTCAGCCACATTACTCTTTGCTGAAAAGAAAATGTGAAAAAAAGTTTCATGTTGGCCAAACCATGTAGAATTTCATGTTCTATCTTCTCTCTAATGTGTATCTTCATGAATTTGGTGATTATTTGCTAACAAGATATACGCAATATAGAGTTGGACTAATGAAAGACACAAGCAGATTCACTAAAATATATTTACGAGTGATAATTTTACCCATTTGCTATGATTGTATTCTCATGAGGCTTGGTAACAAAATTTTGATGCTAGATCGGTCCAACCAACCTTTGTGTAGAAGTCTGGAGGTGAGTATGAGTCAAAGTGTGTGTGGCTGAAATCCAATCGCCAGCCATCACCCAAGTATATTCTTACCTATAAATTAACACATGAACTGTCAGACGAAATCAATAGAAGACAAGGACAAGGGAACTCGAGATAAACAAATATGCTCACCTTTAACCTTGTTTTTGTGGGTAAACTCTTTTTAGGATCAAATACCTCGTTATTTGGACCTTTATGCATCAAAAACCCTGGTTTTTTCACATAACCACACCCTCCATTGGCCCTGAACATTCCATGCATTAACCAAAGTGATTTGCCATACCCCTGTTAAAAGGAAAATCTTGAATATTAACATGAATCTTACTTGATGGAATCCTAACCCTGTGATCTGAAAGGTATAGGAAACCTGACTATCACAAAGGAAGTTTATGAATGACTATCACAAAATGGGGATTGTCAAGCAGCTAAGACAAAAGGAATCAGAATTCATAAGCATTCATACTAAGTGTGACATGTAGCCTCTAAATTTTGGAGAGGCTTCTTAATGAATAGAATTTCCTTAATTAATGCTGAATTTTTGGTGCAAACCTGCATATTAAATGCAATCATCTGAGCTCCATGCATCCACCCAATATGAGGTTTATAATTAGAGGAGGTGATTCGTGTCCCTTTAGGATACACTCTCAGAATATTCTCCTGTGTGAACCTACAAAATGAAACAGTACATATCCACATCAAAGATTAGCTTTCAAGTTTCAGATTAGCAATGAAACCTCTTTCAAAGATCAATCAACAATGATCTGAAAAATCACCTCACTAAATCAATCCCATTAGATGCAGCAGCCTTTTCAAGTTCCTGTTCACTCAAACTGAGACGTCTGACCTTATCAGCAGCAACATGCAATGCATCTTTCATTGCACCTTTTGGTTTCCCAGCATGGATTGTTATCAAACGCTTGTATTCAAGTGATCCATGACGTCCTGATTTATTGACATCTTCATTTAGGTCATCATCTTCTTGGTCACTGCCAGTCTGACATTTGTCACAATGTTAAATGAGCACATTAGACGCCAAAGATCTAACAAAGTAAGGCATCTCTCTTGCTTACCCCATCATCAGCTTCTGGTTCTGCATTGTTTTCTAGTGTCCCTGTTGCTTGAGGTGTCCCTGATGCTTGAGGTGTCTCTGATGCATCCTCTTCTTCATCTGAGGAATTTCTGCCAGTTGGTGAGAGCATTCCCTTTTGCTTGATACCGCTGGATTCAAGGTACTCTTTAGGAGGTTTTGTTGAAATTATTATTCGATGTTTGAGTGATTCTGGTGAGGGAAATTGTACTAAGCTATCTTCTTCAGGATAATACAGCATGTCTCCAAATGTTTGAGTAACCATCTACATGAAAAATATCTGGCATAAATGAGTAGAAATCAAAGGGCCTGCTTCAAGGAAAATATAAATTCTTAAAAGAAACTTGAAGCTGACCTCTGCAACTTTAGCCTGAAGGTCTGGAGTGAGATGATCTTCTAAAGTTATAATGACAGGGTATGGAGAACTAAAAAATGCATAGTCTCTTATGGACTTGAGACATTTGATGAGAGACACTGGCGTGGTGAGGGTCCTGCATCATGGACAATTTTGCTGTCACAGGAGCAACTATAAATGATAGAAGCTGTAGATACCACAAAGCAGGTATATATATATATGCGTAAATGTATATTTATATTCAACCAACATAAATGCATGAATGAATGGGATTATACCAGGATAACCAAGAAAAACTCTGCTTCCATTGGAAAAACAATTCCACATGTCACCTTTCTCATAATTTCAATTATTTCTTTTGCATATCGATTCAGTATTGAGAAGGGAAAAGGAGATTTGAGGTTTTTGTTATTTGTTATATTATAAAATAAGAATAACAAAAAAATAGAAAATTAATCTGTCAATCAGAAAGGAGGAGATCCTATGAAAAATGTAACCGATTCTTTCATTTCCTTGGGTCACTGGCCATCTGCCGAGAGTTTCGGATTTAATACTGATATTTTAGCAACAAATCCAATAAATCTAACTGTAGCCCAAAAAGAAAATAAACTATGAGGATTTAACTAGCATGTATTATAGAGAAGCCTTGCAGCTTTCAAATTCTAATAGTCATATATGCATGTCTACGAGATCTGAGAAGTCAATTGTTATGCTATTTACTACCTGTTATCAACAGGATTGAAAAAGAAAAATAGTACGACCAAGTAACAAATCTGTGGTAATCACATCATGATAATGTTAGTCCATACCTTCCATGAAGGACATGGATCTCATCTTTTGTTGAACTTGGCCATAGATCTAATTCAATTACTCTTACACCTCTTTGCAAAGCCTTAATGATCGGTACCTCACTACAGTCACTGCTTAGTTGGTTCCCAGTTAGATAAGAATTATGTCCTGTATAAATGAAATAATGTGACAACGGAGCAGTCATATCCTGGTGCACCTGGAGTAACATACAACTTTGTCAAGAGAAAAAAAGAGAAAATATACAATGCATAATTTTTGAAAGCGTTTGGATAGAGAAACTTTCAGCGAGGAGAAGGGTGAGCAGAACGTTTAAAAGTCAATCAGAGAGATATCATACAATGCGTTATTTGCCAACAATATTTTTGGCGTCACACTATATCCTAGTCGCAAAACATGAACTAACTTTCAGAGACATTATTCACCTCAAAATAATGGTAGATGTAAAACTCAAGGAAGTCTTCACTTCAGTTCTTGCCCATGAGAGATTGGCAACCACCCAACTCTATGGGCTGACATTCTTCTAAACTCTATATACCTTTACAGTAAAAGCTATCGAAGAGAAGAAAAAAGAAAAAGAGAAACGCAACATATGTGTTCAACTTCAAAAGTTTACAAACGAAGACGTTACCGTGCTCAAACATAATTAATGATAACATATATTCTAACCAATTCCAATAAAATTGAAACTTAACGAAGAGCATATCATCAACCTTCTCTTGCAGTAACAAAAATTACGCAAATATAGAAGACAAGAGTTGCTTTTCATCAAAAAAGCCATTGAAAAGTTGAGAAAGAAGAAAAAATTTTGATCTCTGCAGCACAGTTTTCTCTAAATTAACAACCCACAACCCACAACTCCTAGCCAATCCCATAATGTTGCAAAAGATGTTTAAAGAGGAAGAGAAATGTGACCTGAGGAATGATTGGTCCATTAAGATCATCGTGAAGCAAGTAATGGAAAAAATCATCAAGATTAAGACCATGTCTGACGCATCTGGTAATATGGTGCCTCCGACGAATAACTTCGTCAACTATTCTCTCTACTTCTTCCAATGTATGGTGCTCCTCTTCCTGAGACTCCACCAAGAACTGGAGCAGCTGATGTGCAGTCACGTGTCCTCCTCCATCGCAATACTTCCGGAATGCTTCTTTGACGTCTTCTGGAGGCTCGGCCTCGGTGATCTTGAACTTTCTGTTGAAGAGATTAAACATTTTGTAATTGTAGCTCCCACTTTCATCGTCTTGCTTCTTCTTCTTGTCGCTCCCCATCGTTTCTCTCTGAACCTACGTAGCTATTAGCTGTTTTATCTTTTTCTTCTTTTTTTTGTGTGCATCCAAACGAAAGGATTTGGGAAGTGAGAGAAAAGAAGAAAGATTGCAAGAAATGTGGACAGGGAGAGACTTTGGGAATGCCACAAAATAGGAGAGACTTTGATGCTTTATCGTTGGAAGCTCTGAGTTGGAGACCAAACGAACGACCGCCTCGGTCTTTGGCTCTGCCTATTTGCTTACCCTTTATTTTTGTTTTCCACTGTCGAATCGAAACAACAAGGCAAGCAGACAAGACATCCATCAAATTCAAACAGTTTGGGTTAAAATATCAAATATGGCATAAACAAAACTCCTAAATTATAAATATCTTTTTTGTTTTTAATTTTAGTGCTAATCTGTTTTTACTTTTTAGACGCAAAATTTAGAAGATTCAAATTGATAAAGTTTGTTATTTGTTACTCCCTCTGATTTATAATAAGTGTCGTTTTAGATGAATTTTAATTATTCAAAATAAGTGTCGTTGGTGACTTTTTATGCATATTTATGATTTGACTTTCAAAATTACCCTTTAATTTCTCTCACATCTTAATTACACAGATTATATTTCCAAGGCACTTTAACATGTAATTAATAACGGTATATTAGATACTATTTCATTAACTTTCTTAATAAGTGTGCATTTTCTTAAAACGACACTTATTATAAATCGGAGGGAGTATTTGTTAATAACCAATTAAGCAGAATTCAAATTTCGCGGCTATTATATTATACTATACGTTTCCTATTTCAAAATTGAATTGCCTACTTCAGCTCCAAGACTGAGGAGGAGTGAGGACCAGAGTCAGGTGGTTCTAATAAGGTACACAACAGCTAAGGCGTTGGAGGTACGCGCTAGTCCTGAGCCGTCAGATCTGAATCTTCGACTCTAAATTTCCACTTAAACTTTAAATATTGAAGTAGTCGTATAATTAATACAAGCATCTACCCAATTGAAAGAGTGCAGTGAGATGGCGACACCAACAAAGCTGGTTTTCGTCTGTCTTTTATGGATTCTGGTTGTCTTTGGAACCCTAGCTATTATCCAGGTTTTCTCCTTTTAATTTCGTTCCCCTATAAAACTTGGTATGTTTAGTTTTTGTCATTACCATGGAATTTTTTTAATTTAATTTTCGATAAGCAGACTCCGTTTAGCGATGCCAGAGTCTCTTCAAAGTCTGAGGTTGTTACTGAAGAAATCAAACAGGTATTGCTGTTGTGTTTCTTCGTAATCATTTAAAGGCCATTCCAAGTTGTAAAATTTTGTTGGGAATGTGAGATTCTTTGTTGTTAGGTAGAGAATTCTGATGATGATTTGGAAACAGTGACCCACAAAGTTTTCTTCGACATTGAGATCGGTGGCAAGCTCACAGGTATACTTGTGCCTAAATTCGCATTCCCCCATGGAATTGTAGTTATTAATGTCTTGTTAAACTTGCAGGTCGCATCGTGATGGGGCTTTTCGGGAAAGCAGTTCCTAAGACCGTGGGTAAGTGCATTGAGGAAATGGGTGTTGTGTGTTGAGGTTTGTTTGTTTGTTTGTTTTTTTTCCTGGAAAACTGTTTATTTAAATGAAATTATATGCTCTTGTGTGCAGAAAACTTTCGAGCGCTTTGCACGGGTAGCCAAGTAACTTTTGCCTCCCTGTTTTTCTCTAATTGCTTTCCAATTATATATGAACTCAAATCAATTGGTCCCCTTAAGTGCATTTCCTTGGAAAGCCACTATATGCATGGGATAGGTGTGGGCAAGGTAGATTAGTGAAATGGGCTCTGTCAAACCTAACTATTCCATAATAAACTTGAAAGCTTTCTCTTCTCCATTTACTGTGTTATCTTTTCGTTGTGATATCATTCCCAACTTTACTATAAGGAGTCATGATTTTCAGGTTCTGTATTGTAACATTGTGCATGTGATAAACCTGTGCTTTATAGGGGAAAAAGGGATTGGTGAGAGTGGGAAACCTCTCTATTACAAAGGTAGCACATTTCACAGGATTATCCCTAGCTTCATGATTCAGGGTGGCGATTTTAGTCGTGGGGATGGCAGAGGGGGAGAATCAATATATGGTGCCAAGTTTGCTGATGAGAGCTTCCAGCTGAAGCACACTGAAGCAGGTATGTTGTAAGCCACCAACTCATATTTGACCGAGGAGCATAGCTGATAATAGCTAATAGCTAGTCTTCAAGTCATCTAAGCTTTCATGCTGAGGTGCATGGGCAATATCTTACAGGACTATTGTCAATGGCTAATGTTGGGCCAGACACCAATGGCTCGCAATTCTTCATTACAACCGTTAAGACCGGCTGGTAAGTTTATTGTCCTTTTTTTTTGGTGGTAAATTTCTCACGAATTTACACCAAATGCTGGTCTTATTGACATTGATGATGCTGGTAACGACTTGGAAGCACACAAATGTTTGCCAAATAACATAGAAGGGTTTGCTGTTTCTGGTTGTTGTTTTCTTCCATAGGTTGGATGGACATCACGTTGTGTTTGGCAAGGTGCTTTCTGGCATGGAAGTTGTGTATAAGATTGAAGCTGAGGGGAGTCAGAATGGAATACCCACAAGTAAAGTAATTGTCTCGGCCAGTGGTGAAATGCCCTTGTGATACTCTTCTGGTTAAGTTCACTAGCAACTAACTGAACTTACCAATATAATATATCTGCAGCACATGCCTTAAATATGTAGAAGCTTAATCTTATTTTGTTTAAGACCTACACAACATATACGCTTTAAGCATTGCTAGTCGAGAGGAGAATGCGCTCAAAAATCAAAATGTTTTTTAAGTGGCCAAACAATCTGAATTCCTGTAAGAAACCATACTAATCCATTTCATGAATTGACATGTCATCCCACAACTACTTAACCTTAATTGGTTATTTAGTACAAACAAACCCAGCAAAAACAGCACAGAATACTAATAAATAGAGCACCATAATCTGTTATAATCCTCAAAAGAACATTACAGAAACACAACGCCCATTGCAGTTCCAACATTATATTTATCCGTAAATTCCTTTACCAATAATGCAAACTGATCAAAATTTTTATTGGATGGTAAAGGAAAAGAAAAAGAGTGATGCTTAGTCGTCACCGTCACCGTCAGCGTCAGGGTGGTTGTTACGTTGTTGATGGCACGCTGAGAAGAAATTGGTGGACAGGTGAGAGTAAAGCGAGACAACCTTTGAGATGTTGCCGTTAATTTCTTGAATCAAGGCAACGTTCTTGACCATGTTGTCGGGCATCTTAGACTGTTGATTGTCGTTCACTTGCTGAATCAACGCTCTGTTTCTGTCCAACACCGACTGCACCTCCTGAAATCTGTTGTTGAAAGTCTTCCAAACCTCCGTGTCTCTTTCTGTTGGGTCGTTGTTAAACGCCACTTCTCGGCGTTTGTGAAGGCGCTTGCTGCTGTCTTCCATGTTCGATTAGGCGGCTGAGAACGAAATCAATGTGGTCGTATGATTGATTGTTCACATCACTTTCCAATCGAACGTGCTATATTCTATACACACAGCAGTGTTGAGGGGAATGGGGTGGTGCGCACGCGCTATATCTGCGAAAGAAATTGGGTGTTTCGAAAAATATCTTATGTTGAGATTCAATTGGAGGAGACAAGGGCACTGATATTTGCCACGACAACAAAAAGGGTGCCGTCTTTTGTGGTTAAAAAACCAGAAAAAAAAAATATTTTGCCGTGCAAGGCACAATTTTGACAGAACCGAAGAATTGCTAGTGAAGGTCCAATGCCTTTTAGACCCTAATCCAATCTGAATAGATAACCGAATTGTTTCTATGGATAGCTTGAAGGTGTCTTCTTACAGTTGAAAACTTCCTAAACTAGTATTAGGATGTTAAGTTGGTTGACATGGAACATGTTTGATGCCAAAATAGTTTTTTAGGTAACTTAGGTAAATGAGATTGGCCTAGAGTCAAGGTCAATATTAATTTTACCGTAAATGCACAATATAGTTGTGGTTGACATAGGTAAATGCAGGTTGATTTCATAAAGACGGTAAATACTAGTAGTTATCCTTTTTCTAGTTTCTAGTCGAGAATCAAATTTTTGGTTTTTAATTAAAAATAAAGCTAAACAAATAAACTAAACTAAGATTAAACAATTATGAACTTAGGACAAGTAGAATATGAAAAAAAAATTAATATCAAATAGTAGTGTCTAGATGATGAATCCCCTTAAGAGTCATTAAATAAATTAACTTTTCTATGCAATCATATTATTAAGTATTAGACTGTGAAAATTATTATCTTATGTTAACAACTCTCT
>JAOSBM010000204.1:16557494-16568837 GCA_027568955.1 Erythroxylum tenue | reverse complement strand
TCCTATCTTTCCAGTAGTGATAGTCTTCTCCGTTGAACGCCGGAGGTCTAGTGACTGAGGCACCTTCCGCTATGTACATATGTGATTCCGCCATAATCTTTAATCCTCACTTCGTTAAGGTGATCCTTGGACACCAAGCTCTGATATCAATTGAAGTGAATCACACGTTAATATAGAACTTAATAATGACGTATAGACACACAAGAAGGGGGGTTGAATTGTGGTAAACTTTTCATTAATCCCCTTTAAAAAAAATTCGTTAAAGAAACCTTGTTCTTTTCACAAGAACTACTGAAAAAATGAAATCGTAGAGTATTCTTTGAAAACTTGCTTAAAAACAGTAATATCAAAAAAATAAAGGATAAGAGAGATTGAGGGTTGAGAGATTTCGACACAGTAATTTTTATATTGGTTCACCCCAAACCGTAGGTTACGTCCAGTCCTCAGATGTCTTTCTGAGATTTCACTATCTCTCAACAATGTTACAAGTATTCTTTGTTTCCGAGCCTCTTATGGTCTCTTACAATCAGTATTCTTTCACACTTAGCCTCTGCAGGCTATCTTCACTACTTTAAACTGAAAGGTGTTTTGAGCTGTGTTACAGACAACTAGCTCTAGATATTTTGCACAATATTTTCCCTCAGAAAATGCTAAGATTTTGATCTCAATAGCTTGTATAATTTTTCGTTAGTTTTTCAGTCTTCGACTTGGACTCATATTTATAGCCTTCGTCTTCAACTGCTTCTTGAAAACTGGTTCTTGATCTTCCAAGAATCGGTTATTCAGTTGAGTTCTGTAACTAACTCAGACTGAATCTTCCGTCTGCTTTCTTTCGTCTGCTTTTTAGCTTCCGTCTGCTTTTCTCTTTAGCTTCCGTCTGCTTTTCAGAATAGTTCCGTCTGCTTTTCTACTTAGCTTTCGTCTGCTTTTCAAAATAGCTTCCGTCTGCTTTTCTACTTGGCTTCCGTCTTCTTTTTGTTCTTCATCAAAATTATTAATCGTAAAGTCATTTTGACTTAACATTTTTCTTACTTGTAATGTGGCTGTCTAATTAAACTTATAGAGCTTATTCTAGATATTCCGATAGTTAGGGTTAATTAACGAGCTCTTCTTTATTAGCTACGACCTAAGGAAAAACTGAGATTAACAGAGTTTATTGTTACTTCAAGATTAATAGTCTAAAGAGAGGTAAGAAGACGATAATGTATAGGCCAAGATTAAATTGAAGAACCGGATTTCAAACCATTCATCAATTTTATCACTTTGTTGCTATTTGATTTAAATTGCTTTTATATATTCAATTTTACTTTGTTTTCTAATTTGCATTGAGCAAAATCCCTTGTTTTACTTATACGTATAATTTAGGAAAGTAATTGGAATTAATCTCTGTGGGATCGACCTAGATTTACCACTGCTATAGTTATAGGTTTAGTAATTTTGTGTAGTGTTACGACGCACTACCAGTACACATACTTTCCTAAACCATACCAACGACAAACATCCACAAGCATCATATGCATAACACTGCTACTTCTCATCCTCCAATACTTTTATTGTTTTGGACTTTTAATTTTCATATTCGCTTATAAATATGAACTTTTTCAAATTTTGGGCTTCTAAATTACAGTTTTTAGATTATGCGTCTATGATAAATCTTAACTTTGGCTTTTCGATTTCTAATTACAATCTTATTATAATTTCAATTCTAAATTGAATTTAAGATTTCAAAATTTTAAATTTCAACTTTTTCAGATTAATGTTAATCGATCTTAATCCAAATTTTTAGGTTTATGATTTCAATTCCATAACCCAAAATCAATAACAATCAAACAATTTTAATCAAGTTATAGAATTAAAGTTGGCTTTGATATCATTGTTGAAAAGTTGGGTCAGGATTTGATCTCGTATACAACAGAATAATTACGAAACTTTTTCATATTTTAATTTTTGAAAATCAAGATCACTTTAATTCTATAAAATGATCATTTAAATCATAACTAAGCATAAATCTTAATTCGTATCTTATTTCGAAGCTTGATCATATTCTTGTCGTATCCCTTGAACTATTTCCGAAACTAGCTCATTTTAACTACCTTAGTCACACAAATATCCAGCTTCTAGTAGTATCCACAAAACAAGTTGAAACAACTTTATAATTATTACAGAGAGGGTTAAGCAAGGAGTACTAACTCTATTAGAGCTTAAGCCTATTTATTATAGATTTTGGACATTTGAATAATTTAATTAAAATTAAATTCTACTTTCAATTAAAATTTAATTTGAATTACAAATAACTCTAATTAAATACCAATTATGCCCAAATAAGTTCTAATATCTAATATTGATAATTATTATTAAATATCTCATATTTAATCATAAAGTTTCTTAAGCATTACAATCAAGTCTGACTTGATTAAAATATCTTTGTTCTCTTCAACCCATTATGTATGACCCATTAGGTTCCCACATATTTTGACAATGAATATAAATTATTACCTTAAATCATATTTAGGACTATTTAAATTAAACTATTTTAATTTATCTTTAAATCTTTAATTCAATAATTTATATCTATAAATCAACATTGGTGTCTAGCAATACATGATGATACCAAAATATTTAGGAATGTCAAAGTAGTTTCGGCTAATCTTTTTGTGCTTGATTTTTCTGTATAATTCAATTATTTCATCATACAATGTTCTGATTAGACATAGAGTATTGAATTAATGTCTACTTGATTTTAAGTCCAATCAATTAGTTCTCAACCATTAGCCATTTATTTATTTAATGAAATTTGTAAACTAGTTTATAAAGCATCATTCCACCTTAGTTGATGATTTTCAGATTAATACTAATCGAGAATAACATAATATTCTCTTCAATTACTTTAGGGTTATGGATCATATCTTGACCACGCAACTACCTTCATATAGTTTATGCTGCATCTAATAACTACCGATTGAGTTATTCTTAACTAGAACAAGTCGCAAGTAATATCAAAATATAGCAAGCCCTATACAAGATAAGTTTGGAGATATCAAATCAAATGATTACTTATACAATTATCATAATGAGAATTTCCACATACATACAAGTAATGTTCCAAATGGATTTCTCATATAGGATCAGTTCAGTGAGCTTGTTCTATAACAAACACCCATATATTTATTTAAGTATCTCCATACTTTAGCCCTCAAGGGGTGTGGCTCGATAGTTGAGAGCGGGCTTGGCTTCGGTTAGGCCCCAGGTTCGATTCCATGCTAGCCCCTCTTGTAAGAGCCTGGGCCAGCCGGAGTTTTACCTGTAGGTGGAGAACTAGTTAGGCCTTTGATGATGAGGTGCGTCCGCTTGGCCCGCCTGTAGGGTGGTGCGAGAGTTAGGCTCTCGGAGAGGTGTGCCCGCTTGGACACCTACAGGGTTTCCTCGAATCAAAAAAAAAATCTCATACTTTAGCTTATGAAATCGACTACTTCTTTTATAATGAAAAATATAATGTGTGCTAATATTTTATATTCCATAAATGTCAACTCTTAATAGAATAATGGCTATAAACAATTTAGCAATAATAAATAAATGCAGTATAAATCTCATAATAATATTATCATCATAATTTTATTTGCAATATATAATTATCTTATGGACTTTATCATATACTTCTAAATATGTACAAGATGAAGAATGCCTTAAATTATTTTGTCGCTAAACTACAACCAATCTATTTACCATACAACTTAAACCAACAACAATATCTTTCAAGAATTAAAACTGGCTCGAGGGAAACTTTAAATTCAAGGAGAGTTCTTCACCAACTATGGGTTACCTTGTCGATGAGACGAAGGTGCATATCTATTAATTACGGAAACTAGGCCTCGAGAATGCTAGAATAAGATTTCCGATGCATTTCAAAGATTAAAGTAGTAATGACACCTTAAATGGAAATCAATTAAACTATAATTAAACTCTTTCCCGGTGATCTCGGCATTGTTGAAGCCATCACAGTCATAATCTTTCATATAACCGAAGTTCAGAATTCAAATCCATCTTATTGGGATTGAATAGTAAAACTTAACTCTTCCACCCTTTCTACTCGTGAAAACATAAATAACTAAAAATGCTACGTGACATTAGCCTACTTTTGGTTAATTTTAAAAAATTAATTATGTGATGGTAGAATTTTCTTTTTATTTAAAAATAAAAATAATATCACATTAATATTAACGTATCATTTAACTAATAAAAAATTACTTTTGTCCAATTTTTTATTCACTTAAGATTTGTTTTAAATGTTTTGAAAATGTTAAAATTCAATAATGCTTAAAAATGTTAGGATTTAAGTTGTATTTTATTGTAAATATGGAGAGTTAAATGCAATTTTAGCCAAAAAAATTATTCCACCCTGTATTTTACTAAATTGTCAATTTAAACCTTGAGAAATGAAATTGAATAGCTGATGAAAGAACAAGAGATCATGCACTAATGCTATCTTTTTTGACTAGGATATTAAGTATAAATTGAATGTTTCATTGTCTATAAGAAGCGGTATTGCTTTGTCAAAGATAATACACCAAAAATTCAAGGGGTGTGATCGAGTGGTAAGGGACTCATCTACTCTTAATTAAAGGTCAGGGGTTCGATTCTTAGCTTTGGGTATGGAGCAGCTTTAAATTCTTGAGCCAACTGTTCTATCCTGTAAAGTACCTTCCCATCAGCGAGGTGATTAGTCACTGAATCTGCCAGTGAATACCCTGGTCAAAAAAAGAAGAAGAAGATAATACACCAAAAGTAAGCCGTGTGGCCTCCTTTATATATATATATAAAAGATAATACACCAAAACAATATAAAATATGGTCGTAATATGTATCAACATTTCCATTTCGCGTTGTAAACGTGTATACCTAATTAATCATATATGAATATTAATATGAAAACTGCTTTCCTCAGTTTACTTTGCCGGAAAGTAAGCGAGGCCGCGATTCTTGCTTTCGCCTCTGTCTTCTCTGGTTTTTTTTTTTTTTGGCTTGATTCTATTTCTTTCTTTCTTTAGTTAACTGCAATTAGACTATTTTTATTGTTTTAGGTGGTACGTCGACCTACAATAATTCCATAAAATGTGCCATGGATCTCATCTCAGTCCACGCCCTCCTGCTGCCTATGATATAAGTTATTTTCAGCTAGGTATCCTTTGACCGTTTGCATTCAAATGTCTGCAAATGTAAATCAACTGCAAATTGGCTAGATATTTGACTCGCAGCCAAGGCAGCAAAGGCGGCTGCAAGGGACATGGCCAAGTAGACGTGTTTTGTTACTTGGACTAGTCGGTCTAGAATTGACTGTGAACAACCTCCTTAAAATGACAAAAACATAAAACGACACGTTGCATTTGGGTATTTCGAGTGCAATTACGTAGGACTGGTCGAGATGGGTTTTGCTTGTATTTAAATTAAATAAGAAACTTATCCGACTCTTGCGTGGGTTGTTGCCAAAAAGCGTCGAGAAGATGAAAAGTCCATATTCTTCACATACAAGTATTTTCCAAGCCCAAGTATTAATTGAGTGGCATGCCTGCCTCAATTAGTTTATATTGCAACTTGTTTCTACTGCTGGGATTAAATTACTGTACGAGTAGGAAAGGAAAGAATAGTTTCATTTCATCACTTAATTATGTGGCATACGCTGTTAGGTTTATGTCAAAATTAGTGATGTAAGACATTAGTTCATCATAATATCAGCGCGATCATATAAATATCAATACGATCCAATGTCAACGTTTTAAGTTTCTGGCAATACCGACGGGTTAATCCTTCTTATTAGAAACAAATGTATTTGTTATTTGAGAGATTGTCCAAATGATTACAATATATTAACACGCACCCTAATTGTAAACAATATATATTTGTGCTCATCTTCTTTTACAACAGGAATTATTTGTCTGATTTAATTCTCAACTTTTAGATGAGTGTTTTGAGACATCCTCCTTTCAGGGTGTATAATTTTCATAACTAATCATGAATGTAAATACAAATCGGTCTCTCTAGTGCGTAAACCTTGCATTCTTATCTTAGCCAGGTGATGAATTGAAACTATCTCCTTCCATAAAACTATGTTTTCAGTATTCTTTGGCGTCCAAACTATATTCTCTATGTAACAAGTATGAGCAACATTTAATGATGATTAGGTATGGAATCTACCAAATACTAGTATTAAGTAAAGAAATGCATTGAATGGATACGGCCTTGCCTTAGAAATGACAATTTCTTTACTCTTTTCTTGAGTAGTATTCAAATGACTACTGAGAGCGAATTCCATTAAAAGACATTCTTCTCCAACTGTCCACATAACCTATGACTATGAGAAATGATTTATTTTAGGGTTTGTCTGATTTAATTCTAAATAAGAGTAACCACCATGTAATTAATCTATTCGCAACATTCAACGGCAAATTAATAAATAACACAGATATCAAAATTAAAAAAACAAAAATAATCCATAAAATTTAATTTACTAAACCTCTAAGATTCGCGAAATTGAGTTCTTGCATGTGCTGTGACCACATGCTTGCCTTTGCCTGATTGGATGTTAAAGTTTATCATTTAAATGTCTCGTATTTGGAAAAATAGAAACAATAGGCTTATTCTCTGAAAACGCAAGTAACCAGACACTATAAGCCAAACAAATCTAATTAAGAATAAGCTTCTTTCATTTTGTGGGGTAGGAAAAGGAAAATGAAAATGAAATTCGATATTGGCGCTGGCTCTAGGACTAGGACTTTAACGTTAACGGCGAGAGTAATTTGACCGGCAACATTCGAGTGGAACTGGAAGGCTTCCAGCCAGCCTCTGTCTATCTGTGGAGGACAAGTCCAGTCAAATATTGAACTTGATTGGCCTGATTTTTTCCTTTTCTTTTTATTAATAAAATCAATTTCAACTCCTTTTAAGGTCTTCCCTCTCACAAACATGAAACAACTCCCCTTTGTCTGCAATTTGACTCTACCCCTCCCCTCTGTACATATTTTAGAACGCACAAAAGAAGTCCGTGGGGAAGAAACCAACTAACCAGAGATGGGTTTCACCAAAGGAGAGAGACTAAAGAGATTGTTTAGAGGCGTAAAGACTCTATTTTTCTTGATTGCCATGTTCATTTCCTTCCTTGTTTTCTCTGCCCCTGTTTTTCTTGCCATAGCCGATACAGTTCTTCCAATTTCCTTCCTCTCCGCCTCTCCCGCTCTTCCTCCTCTGTCTCTAAAAAACCTCCACTCTCACTTCAACAACTATGATTTCAGATATTCGCTTATTGACGTCCCTCTCATATCCGTTGTAAGATCAGCCATTATCATTTGTAAGGGAATTTGAATGATTAAATTCTATCCATCTTCCAATTTTCCAGTTGAACAAGTGCTTTATTGGGGCTTGGGTTTTCTCTGTAGGTGTCTACAGCTTCTGTGACGGGCCGAGGTTGTCAAATGGACCATACTTGGGGATTACAACTCTATGCTCTGTTTTGTCGTTAATCTACGTTTCATTTAAGGCGTCGTTTGTGTTTAATGCTCCGGTTATCGACGGGGAAGGGAATATAAGAACACCCGAAATAGCCTTGTTCATCTGCTCCCTGGCTTTGGCAGTTGGCCATGTTGTGGTTGCATACAGAACAAGTTGCAAAGAGAGAAGAAAGCTTCTGGTCTACAAAATTGACATCGAAGCTGTAAGTCCTCTGTTTCTTTCTGCTTCTCTCTCTCTCTCTTTTCCATGATTACAGTTTCTTGTGTAAGTTTTATCCAGCGATTTGATCTAAAAAGGGTGGCCGTATATAAATTGATCGTTACAACAACTATTCCTTGGAAAATCCGAACACTGAATCGTCACATCCTTGTGCCCCAGAAAACTAGACTAGTCGATTAATGAACACCCAAGTGTTCTGAATAGGTGATTGCTGGTAGTCCGACAAGCAATTAATGTTGTATTTTCATATGCTGGGATCTTCCTTAAGGTATAAAATGGGCGGCTAGGAAATGCTGTGATAGTCCATTTGGAAGCCGCTGCATTCAACTTGGAATCTGGAAATTTTAAGATGGGTGTTTTTTATACGCTGGGTTAATATAAAAACAGGATCAGTCGGTCCAAAGTAATGGAGCGAAGGGCAAGAGATCTTTTATCTTATAACGTGCCGTATTTCTTGCCACATTCAATTGCACCTCTCGATCTTAAAGGTGGAATCGCCCACTCTAGACGTTTTTATATTTCGACCCGACAGAGTTATAAGGGGGGTAAATCATAGTCTGATCTCAGCCAGCTTTTCAAAAGGGTGACCCAACGCTTGTGCGCACAAGGAGTCCCACATTAAATGAACTCTCACACTATCACTGTCGGGACTCGAACCTAAAACTTTAATCTCAACTTGCCTTTCTAATAATCAACGGGCTCGGATGAGAAGAGGGTCCTTTCCTTTTACCATCTTTCTCTGTCAACTGTTACATCTTTTTCCAATCCCAGATGTCTCTTTCTATGCTCTTGATTCCTTTCCCATTTCCTTCTTAACATGTATTTGGGATTGGGATTGGGATTTGAAATTTGTGTTTTAAAATGCTCTAGGCACTATTTTGTAAGTTGCAATCAAGAAGATATTTGGTCTATCTGACGTGTTTGGCTTTGGCCTAGGAGATAAGAATCTCAAGTTAATTACTCAAATCAATGCCTCTAGAAGCTGCTTCTTGTCCTAAAGTGGCGTAAGCGAAGGGACTTGTGATGTTAATGGTAGAAACACAATCACACACACACATCACATCTTTATCAGAATAATTGGTGGGGGAAAAAAAAAAACTTAGACGTGTTTTGAAATTTCTTGCAGATTTCAGCTTATAAGAATGGATTTGCGAGGTATCAAAAGGTTCTTCCAGAAGATAGAGGAAAATTATGATATCTGACTACCAAGGACTAACGACCCTCTTCAAAATCCTTATCTATTGGCTAATCAAGCTCTTCACCGTCGGGTTTGCAGGTAACTTTTTTCATCTGTTTTGTTTAATATATAAAAAAAAAACTACCCGTAAAATCAAGGAATTTAGGCAACTTTTGCCATTTTGGCGCAGGTTGATCCAAATGATGCTGCAGCTTGGCAGAGTGAAACTAACTGACGACTAGAGACATAGTACATAGGCATTTAGGAACGTGGGAAATGATCCCTCTGGAAGCTGTATACCAAGTGTTGGTATGAAGACGAAAAATTTTAGATTGTAGTTGCATAGAGATACCAATATCTCTTTCTTTCGTTTGTACATAATTTAAAAGAAAAATCCCTTTCCTATGGAAGACTAAATGTATGTAGTCGCCTAAAATCCTACCACAATTCACCGATTTGCATCTGGAAGATTAAAAGAATTTAAAATATTGAAATGTTCATAATTTTAACACTAATTTCGTATAGATTTTGTTGATACACTCCTGCCATGGGGCTCAGCAGTCTAAGGTCACGACCTACGCACGCGGCAAATGTCTTAACACAAAAGTGTGAGCACAATAACAAAGCTGTTTGTGGTAAGGGCGTATCTGAATTAGCAGGGGTTTTTTTTTTTTTTTTTCCTGAAGTGAAATTGCAGGTTTAAATTATTCTTATATATGCGGTCGTTTAATGCGAGTGTAAATAATTTAAAAATATCTTCTTATAATTAAAATTCTCATAAAATATCTCGAAAAAAAAAAAGCGGTTTGTGCCGGTACCGTGGGTGTTAACAAAGAAGCTAACAATAGTCTCCAAATGATGATTCACGTATGACGGCACGGGTGGGTCTAGTCGCCCTTCAAATGATTTTATCCATCATCATGCTGCCAATAATTCTCCTAGCTCCTATACTTTAGAGCTTTTAGACGCCAAATGGTTTTGTTTTTCATCCATAAATCTATACATCTAAAATTCCACTCCTTAACTCTCCTTTTTGTTTCAAAAAAAAAAAAAACTCTCCTTTTTTTCCTACGTTGGATTTGTCCTGGTCAGTTCTTAAACTATTCAACCAACAGCTTTTCATCAACTTTCTTAGGTATTTAGTGTTTAGAATGTGACTCGATTACTAGGTACGTTCTATATATATTAACACTAATATTAATATAATTAAAAATTCATATTTAGTCTATATTTTATAGTCAATAGTGAAACAAATTTTAAACATCTATTTTAGTTATTCATAGATGTATTTGATTAAAAGTTATAAATATATATAAATCAATCCTCTCTTTACTAATTAGGGTTGCCAAACTTTTTTCATCAAATTTTTTATAACAGTAAGAAAGCCAAGAGAAAAACTAATTTTAACAAAAAAATATGGTAGAATTTCTTGAGCTAATTAGCTCAATGGTAAGAAGCGTGCACACAAGTGGAACAAAATCTTGAGGTTGCGGGTTCGATTCGCGACCAAAGAGGACAATACCTTTAAGTGTGGGTCGCGGGCCAACTTGGGGTATGCTGGGCCGAGTTCACCCCGGTACGCAAAACCCGGATCCAACACTTGCTTTCCTTGATTTCCTTTAACAATAGCCGAAAATTCCATTCAATAGGAATTCCAATTTATGATCAAATAAATGACAAAATCTGATAATATTCTTTCCCCCCTTGACTTAAGTTTCTAATGACTTCAAAAAACATCATTCAATTCGGTTCAGTACTCTAAAAGTTATACTCAAAATATTTTCAAACTATCCGTATGCTGAAACAAGAATCTATACTCAACTTTCATCCACAATTTGAGATCTTTCGAAATCAAATTGTAACTTCATTTCTTCATAAAACTTGTAGCCCTACGTCTCTAGTTCACAACGAATCAACAATCATCTCATTTGGACATCCACAGCAAAAGTTATTCCCAAAATACCAAAACATATCAGTCTTGGAAAAAGGCCCCTCGTCGCGACGAAGAGGCTGGCGTACGTCGCGACGAGCATGCTGAAGCACGTCGCGACGTGTAAGCTGAAGCGCGCCGCGACGAGCACCTGAGCACGTCGCGACGTAGATGGGGCGGCGCGCCGTGACGTCTGCAAGAGCACGTCGCGACATGCGAACCCAGAAATCGCCCCAAAACTTGATTTTCCAACATTCCTCACCTATACACTTCACATCTTTCAAATACAACCCATCTTAACCCTTAAACATCATTTCTAAGCTCATTTAGACCCAAAATCATCCACAACCACAATAAAATCACAAACCCTAAAAACGCAACCATCGTTCGACAACTTCCACTTCAACTATCATCAAACATGCTTCATCTAACAATCCAAAGAAGGTTAAAGCTTATACTTACTTGTTTAGCTCCACGATTCTTCAGATCTTGCAAACCCTAGCATTTTCCCTCTTTT